>ML103493.1:8392-102468 GCA_003697995.1 Taxidea taxus jeffersonii | reverse complement strand
GGTTTGTCTCCCTCCCGATCCCATCTTGTTTCATTTTTTCTTTTCCTACCACCTTAACCCCCACCCCCGTTGCATCTCCACTTCCTCATATCAGGGAGATCATGAGATAGTTGTCTTTCTCCAGTTGACTTATTTCGCTAAGCATAATATGCTCTAGTTCCATCCATGTCATCGCAAATGGTAAGATTTCATTTCTTTTGATGGCTGCATATACAATGGAATACTATAGAGTCACAACTTCTAAAAAAATTATTTATAACCCACATATTCTTTTTGAAATATGCTAACATAGTTTTATATTCTAATATTGACTAGCCTTCAATTTCAGCAATTTGGGTGGCCTGGCACTGCATGAATTCAATACAAATTTAAGAAGAAAGTGAAAGAGACAAAATAATGCAGATGTATGAAAGTATAAATCGACTTTGAATTTGAAACCATCAACATGAAATGATTGTTTGCATTTAACAGCTGAAAATCTACAGCTTTTTACTTGACTCCTTTATGTCACAACCTAGGGAGCAAATTCTAAGTATTGATCATGACACATTATAAGCTGTTCACCTTCTGATTAGACTGTAATTTCGACAGTAGCAGTTCCCAGACAATGAAGAAAATCTAATGGATACTTTTGCACAAGCAGCAGAAACTATGACCAAAAAGTGAACTATTACTGCCAAGGGTCAAATAAGAATTTATGAGAAAGTAAAATTATTTCTGAAGGAACATAAATAAATAGATGAATAGGTAGGTACAAAAAAGGGACAGAGGTAGTATATAATGAATGACTATCCAGACATAAACATTAACAAAATGAGAAATATAGAAGAAAAAAGAGAGAAGAAGGAAAGCTAAGTGAAGGGAGGGACAAAGGAGGAGGGGCAGTTGTGCAGGAGGATTTCTATCGTGTATATCTTCTATTATATATTTTTAAGATCCCCTCAATAGACTAAATATGTATTATAAAAATAATAGTGTGGAGGAGTATTTTCCTCCAGACCTGGGGCTACAAGGTAAATAATCCAACTCCTTCTGTACCTTAGGGACAATAGATCTCAGAATAGGTATGTTGAGTTATATGCCACAGAAATGAAAAAGAAGAAAATTATGTAGACAGCAGCTATTAGCATAGATTGGATATTTGTATCAGAAAACAAATTCAGAGACCCTGGATAGAACAAATCAAGGCAAACATAATTGATCCAAGATTCACTTTTTTTCTTCTGGACCAATCTGGGGTTACAAAGAGATTATTTATGCCCATTTTCACCCTTTCCTCAACATAACATGATGACCCTTTTCATAGAATGCACCCTTTGCCAAAAAAAGATAGCATAATCCAAATGGTATGCAGATGAGAAACTGAGAGGTAAGCATACTTATACTGCACAGAGAAAACTATTCTGAAGGCCAACAGCTGGGGTTCTGGGCAGTTCTGCCTATAGGAAAAGTTTACAGTGTCTCAGTTTTAAAAGGTATGATTCCTTGAAGGATCATGTGACAATCTGATAAATTTAAATACATGTTTAATAGTAAGAATTTTCTATATTCCTATAGCCACATCTATTACACAAGCTCTCAAAGAGAGGGATCTAAACACAGGCATCTTAATTATTTTAATTTTCATCCTAATTTATATTATATTTTTGCAAAAGACATAAAGTCATTCAAATGACACTAGTACTTGCAAGCCAGCTGCACAATAAACAACACAAACACAAACACACACACATACGTATATATACCTTTATATGTGTGTGTGTATGTGTGTAAAAAATGAGCTTTCAGGCACCTGGGTGACTCAGTCGATTGAGAGTCTGGCTTCTGCCTTCAGCTCAAGTCATGATCCCAGGGTCCCAGGACGGAGCCCAGCATCTGGCTCCCTGCTCAGCGGGAAGCCTGCTTTTCCCTCTCCCTCCACTGCTCCCCCTTACTTATGCTCTCTCTCTTTGTCAAATAAATAAAATCTTTTAAAAAAATTGAGCTTTCTACAAGATATAGTCCAAACAAAATTTTAAAACTCAAATGTATAACCAATGAATTCCTGAAAACTTACTATCAGTAATTGTCATAAGAGAAATACAGATAAATTAAATGCACAAGAAAGTTCTACATTCACAGTTGAGGAGATAACATAAATACATATAAAATGCACACATATATCTACACACATTTTATATATAAAACATTACATATAATGTACAAATACAGGTATAAATCTTTTTATTTCAAATCTCAAAGGGCATTTTCATCTTTCCCTTTGCCCTACTGTAGGTATGAAATCCATGACCAGATCAACAACTTGACTACCCCTGATATTAGAATTCTATGTAATTCAAATTGATTTAGACATAAAGATGTCTGAAATCTGCATATGCATATTTGCTGACATATAGGAAAGCTCTCTCTTTTTAACCTAGATTAAGCAGTTTAATAACTTAATCTTAGCGATATGAGGCAAGCAATCATTTGGTGCCAAAATACACCTTCAAAGGAACTGTCATTGGGGAAGTTACATTTCTGTGAGGAAAGAAAATATTTAGGTAAAACATCAAACTACCTGCCCTTGCATTATTGGGCTTTAGCAATCTTTCACAAAGGTGTCCATAACTTAATGTTTACTATGTGATTTTCACATTGTAATGTCACTGTATCATTAGGGGTGCACAGCCATCTCAACAACGGGTAAGAGGTGCCAAAGAGTACTATGCATAAGATTAAAATTTGAAGCCAAAGCAATGTTTAAATCAGCAAGGTCTAATAAAGATTAAGGGAGCCTTAGCTAAACATGTTTATTTTGGGAAAAGTCAGGGGAAACAATCCTTGTGCATTCTGACTCAGTGGTGTTCATTGCAAAGGGAACATGTAAAGGAGCCAGTCTCTGTAAAATTTCTTAGTCCAGAGTAAAACTACCTATTTATTCTAGTCTCTCTCACTCTTAGGCAGGACTTTATCACAAATCAGAATTTATGCTTATTTTCCCTGTCTTCAAAGTGCTTTTTACCACACTACCCAAAGAAAGATACTTGGCAACTAATTTGTTACTACTTAGGGAGCTATTAGAAAACATAAAAGGATTTCCTCCCCTTAGTTTCAACTTGCTTGCTGCCTCCGGAGCCCACATATTTGTATAAAAACATGCATATAGTTTCTAGCTTAAGAGCTTCACATATGCATCTATTTCATTTTTTATAATGAAGAAATAAACGTCTGTGTCATAGAAATCCGAAAACCAAAATCCACAAGTCTGGGCATCAATGAGGAGGTTCTAAAATGCTGTGGCCATGGGATAAGGGCATTTGAGAGAGAGAGAATTTGCTCTGCTTTTTGACTGTCAACAAAATGGTTTTATTTCTGCTTTGTAAACAGCTTTAAATAGGAATAGTTTTGTTCTCTTAGTGTGGTGGTTGCTACTGTTTCTAACAGCATCTTAAAATTAGAGTTGTTTCCAAGTAGACAACTCTATAAATGGAAGTCCATTTTTTATTTGTTCTCATTTTTCTTTTTTATTTCTAATTTACCTCCTTTCACCAGCGTAAGCTTTCATAACACCTAATTAGCTGTCTGGAAAAGCAAAGAGCAGGCACCCATCTCTATTTATGGCTGGCACTGGTATTTTGGAGATTAACTCTACAGAAGCTAAACTAGGGACCCATCACAGACTACCCACCAGCAAATAATGACAAGCCAAGACCTTCGACTGGAAGCTTCTGGGTACCAGTTTTCTACTGGAAGATTTTACTGGTATAAGAACAGCTTGTTTTTGCTGGCATTTTCTGTTCTTCAGCACACACACTCAGTTTCACGCGTGTACACACACTCCCTCATGATTACGACAAATTACAATTTAATCCAAATATATTTGAACATGTCAGATAAAAAGTATCGATGCTAAAACAGAAATCTCACCAGAATACAGCCCAACAGATCTCTAATAATATTTTCCTTGCAGTGAGTTGACATAATTCACACGATCCTGTGAGCTGACACTTTTCTAACATAAACAAGTCTTTCTTTTTTTGGCGGTTGATTATTATTCACTTGCTTTACCATTTTATAAACTCCTTATACTTGTTATGATGAGAAGGTGAATCATTCCATATAAACTGCAGCTTAATCTATATTCATTCAAATAATTTCCATTTATGGTTTCTATGTCCCATTTACTAGCGCATTAGCTAAAAATAAACTTTCTAAAAGAATAATGAAAAAAAATAAACCTTCTGATTTTGCTCTATCTGACTAGGGGAGGAGTAAAAATTTCATTTTCAATATTACTTCTAGAGAGTGTTGGAAAGTTGTCTCAAAACTTTTTTTCCCCTGTGTCAGAATAAGAAAGGAGCACATTACAATTTTATCACATGCTTTTTTTTTTTTCGTGCTAGTGTTCACATGACTGCCAGGCTTAATTTTAGCACAATTTTTAATAAGCTTGGTGCATCCCTCGTGCAGGGAAGAAAAAGGAAAGGACTGGGGGAAATGCGACATCAGAGAACCAACCACTTTACTTCAGCTAAGTGGTCTTTTGTCTGTTGTATTGTATTTCCCATGCTGCTTGTGCACAGGAACCTCTTGTTTTACTAATCGAATAACTGATACAACAATACACACACATATAGGATGTTTTTGTTTCTTCTATTCTTTTAATGTAAGGGGGACCATGACTCTTGTTACAATATACTGATGTGCTCATCTTATGAGGATGTCTGTTTACATGGGCAGCGATACAACGATTAAACACTATGTATACAACCCCAGAAACCTAAAATTACTTCTTAATAATTGGCCATAAGGAATCAGAATTTGGAAACACAGTTCCTGTAGTAAAAAACTCTGAGAGAAATGTACATATATTTTTAGATTGATCCCCTGCCAATCAGGCTTTCAGATTTTACCTCAGTTGTGAAATACCATTCTGTCTACTTTTGATAGGTGGAAAGCACATTTTGAAGAGGAAGTTATTATAATAGAATCAAATAATCAAACCATGGTAGCTTTGAAGTAGCAATCCTCTAGTGTGCACCTGCACTGCACAATGCTTCCCAATGTACTGCCACGGCATTCAGACACAGAGACCACTGGCCTATATCATATTCAACTGCATCCAATTGCAGCTGGGTATTTGGAGCACTTGGAGCACTTGCACTTACTATTCAGTGCACCTGCATGTCTTTAGGGATGGTTTTAAGTGTTTGTGACCCTTTGGACATAATAATATGTCTACCAGAATAAATTCTCTGGCATATATATTAACAACCCATAGGTAATGCTCTGAGATGAAGAAAACTTAAATTAAATGGAAGCTTATGCTAAGGAATGAAAGCAAAAGAATATAAGGAGATTTTGATGTGCACACATGAAGAATATTTAAAAAATGAGAATCCAAAGCATGCATTGGGAATCTATAGCAAAAATATAATTATGTCCCCTGGTATACTGTTCAGGGGTTAACATTTAATTTTTAGCTGCTCCTTTCCCCCAATCCCATACTGTAAGTGCAGCCATCACCTGGGGCAGCATCAGATGCTTGGAAGTGAAGGCACAGATAAATGAAGCCATCACTTTCTTAACTGGTTTGCTGAGGAGGACTGGCTCTGAAGCTTACTATAGTAATGAAACAAACTCTGGGTTGTTTTTGTTTTTGTTTGTTTTGAGAAAAGGCCTCTGACAGAGCGTCTCAAGGAAAAACAGTACAACTCAAATGAGCCACCAGAGGAAAGACAGCTCAAACTCAGTGACAATATTAGATGTACAGCTCAGTAGTTAGTTTAAAGAAGTTATGCTCAAGCATTCAGAAGGTAAGAATGAATAAAACACCAACTTTGTGCTTCAGGCATTGGATGTTTTTGAGCAAAGGTGTCTTGAACAGAATGTTGTAGAATAATACGGTTGTGTCAAGTAAAGGTTTATAGTAAATAAGCCTATGTCTATCCACTTCTAAAATTCTCCAGCCTGTAAGATTTTTATCTCTCCACTAAGGCATTTGCATTTTAACTAGAAATTAGAAAATAGCTTTAAAACCATCTAGGGGAAATAATTCATGATCAATTACATTTTGAACTACGTCATATGAGTGTCAAGCAACAGAAATATAGGGAAAATGTAGACTATAATATTGTGAAAGGCTTTGTACAAGAAGTGGTGCTTGATGGCAATTCAAAGGATGATCGAGGTTTCAATAAATAGTGGGGAGCAGGAAAAGGATGATCCAGGTGAAGGGATTAGAAAGTGAAATAATACCCACACAGGATTGTGCATTTCAGAGGGTAGTAAAAGACCAGCTTTATAAGTCAAAGGACATATGTTTCAATGCCAAAACATAAAAAACAATATTGTACAGAAAATTAACTGGGATTTAAAAAAGAATGAAAACTCTCTGAATAAAAACAAAGGTAATGAAGCAGGCCATGGACACTATTACAGATATCTGAGCAATGTATCATATGTCTCAGAAGATTCTTAAAATATTTAGGTGCTTGATTGAAAAGATATTAGACAACATTTACTAACATATAAAACTGAGATGAGCCACAGGGCAAGCAGCATTCAAATCAGCATTATTTCTGTAAATAGACAGCTAGAGTTTGGGCCCCAACCAGGATATCTCCGGTGGAGCACAATAGGACATGACATTAATCACTGGCATAGTCATTCTGACCTCATTGTGACCCCATTCTGCTCACATCTCATCCTACTCCTCCTAAATTAAAGAAAGTCTTAATGTATGTTGATTCAACTGTTATTTTCTATTAACTATATAAATCTTATATTTTATAATTCTGCATTAGAAAAATATTTCTTCTTCCCACATCTATTTATCTCTTTAGCCTTCCTCTAATTTGCTATTATTATTAACAAACCATAAAATTACATATAATCACATATCTGAAAGATTAAATGATTCTTCGAGAAGGCCAGAAGAGGAAAGGTTTGGAAGAAAGAAGATCCTTTTGGTAACTAGGAAAGAGGTAATAAATACTCCTACAAGGTAAGGAGAAGAGCCGCAAATAAGGTAGATGTTGAATCTCAGAAACCTTTCAAAGTTGATTCTGGGTATCATAAAGAATAAATTACTATAGGAAATTCCTGAAAACGTTAGTCCAAAATAAGTATTTCTATTTTGGATGAAGATAATGCCACCATTTTCTCACGGAATTATGTATTCTAGCATTAGCTCCCTAATTCTTATTATTTTTCTTTTTTAATCTGTCTGCCTCAATGAGATTCTTATACCCCTTGAGGGTCAAGATACTGATATCATGGTATTTTCTTTCGTGTTCCATTCCTTGAGCACACAGAATTATTCACACCTGAATTCTGTCATTGATGAAAAGGAAGACTACATTAAAAAGATACCAAATACTATTGATCATCTATAATAAGCAAGACCACTCCTTACAAATTACGTATTTCAAAACCACTGAAACTAGACTTGTAAATAAAACTTGAAATGAAACCCCATAACCACACCAAACAATAAAAAACCCTTTCATTTATGAAGCTGTGATGTCGACTTTCACAAGGATCCCAGGATGTAAACAAAGTTATACATAGTGGTTCTCTTTTGCTATGAGATATATAGGATTTAAAGTCATATCAGCTCTGGGGCACCTGGCTGGCTCAGTTGGTAGAGCATGTGACTCTTGATCACAGGGTCATGAGTTCAAGTTCTACTTTGGGCCTAGAGCTTACTTAAAAAAATAATAATAATAAAGTCACATCTCATCTGTCTGTTAAGCACCACACTTACATAAAAATTCAAAGTTCTCTACTTACTCTTGAGAACTTATAAAGTTGTATATTTATTATTTATTTATTATAATTTTTATTAGGATAAGCATCTGCCTGGAATACATCCACTGAAGCACAGAGGTCAGAATATCTTCCCCTTGGGGACTTCTTAAAATCAGTGACACCTTTATTGAAATTAAAGTCTACATTTAAATAATCACCTCTTTATATTTTTAAATTACGGAAAACAGGGAGTGCCCTAAAAACCTAAGCCTCAGCATCTATATGGTTAATTCTTCACTCCTATGTTTCTCCTTTTGTCCTTTTTTGATTCTACTGCATTGTGTCAAATGTACCAGTTTCTCTCTTATAGTTTAAGTCAGCTGTGTCTCTCTCTCATTCTTTATCTGATAGCTATCATCACATATGAATTAATTAATAAGTCCTTATAATGTTAGAGTCTTGAAAGGGTTAATTCAGCTTCCAAAAGAACCTGATTTATATGCAGCGATAAACTTATGCTCTGGTATGCATAGAGAAAGCTGTTTGGTTTACAAGGACAAATTTAAAATTATAGCAACTTAAAAAAATACTCTGAATTTCAGACCCAAGACTATTTAAATATGCTACTATTCTTCATCTTTAAAGAAGATGTTTTCTTATGCTTTTATTGCCTGTGTTAGCTAACCCCATCTCAGATAATGACACCATTTTTGATGACATGGATGAATACATCTAAAATTCAAGTCATCCTCCCAGCAAAGTGGTAATCCTGTAAGGAAGGTCAATGAAAACATGCCTATTAAGCCGAACTCTTTGCAAGAAGCGAGCAAGATAGTCTTATTAGCGTTTTTCTCTCAGACTTGCTATCTGATTTCTATTGGGATGTATAACTGTTAACCAGTTTAAATCCCATTGTTCATCTTATTTCCTGCTCTTGTTTGTTTTCAGTTGCTAGATACAAGTACACAGGATCGGGTGTCATTTTTAACATTCTCAGAAAACAGAGTTAATTCAGATGCAACTAATCCTCTCTTGCTTATTATTTAGTAATCAACACCTGCCAATAGGATTTGGGAGTCCCAAAAGATAGATTTTCCAGAAAGATTTTTATATTTTTATATTTTCAATGACATTCTAGTCTCCAAAAGCTTTTTGTTAAATTCATAGAACTCTACTCTATAGATAGATCAAAAGTTTCAATTCAGTTACTTTAAATTATATGAACATGGTTCCGAAAGAACAGAAAGGTACCTCGCACTGATCAGTATTTTTAAAAACATCATGTTTTTAAAGAAAGAAGCAATAGAAAATAAATTTATGGAAATGTATTATATGCACACACACAGATGACAAAAAACATATATTTTCACCAAAAATGCCTCTGTGAGGTGAAGTTTGTCTTAAAGAGTTATTAAAATTAATATTGTCCCAAAGGTAACTTTAGAATGAAATGCAAATAGTTTGAACCTATACAATTTGACCTTGATCTTACTAAAACAATTCCCACCGCCAAGGTGCTAATACTGCCACAATTATTGCTGCTATTATTATAGATGGTTTTAAAACACACAAGGAGTAGGAAAGGAAGGATAATTGACATTTTAAAGAAAGCCTGTTCTTGGAATTACTTCTCTAAAACCATTCTGTTCGTATTACCTTTAGTGTGCTGTAAGTTTATTGGAAGTTGATGTTTTTTATCCCGTACGATTGGGTCATCCTAAGAATGAAAATTTAAGCAAAATCAATACACTCAATACCATGTTCTAGAGTAAATATACAGAAGTGTTTCTTGTAATGGATTTTACTGGCAATGACAAGCCATTTTTTATGTAACAGCTTTAATATTTTGTAATCATTAAAGAGCACTGAAGCAATGGGGAAATTGGGAAAAGAGGTCAGGAAATTCATATATAGAAAGAGAGGAGATATGTCCCTCTGTATCATCCTACTATGTAATCAAACCAAAAGTCGAAAAGCTATTGGAGAATGCAACCCTTGAATCAGAGCAAAGATAAAAATGTGTTTCTAAAGGATATGAAAGCTTATCCATACATAATGCAGTATAAACATGAAAAGGTGTCTACAGTGATGTTTTAAATGCTTTCTTATCTTGGAGAGTACTTTCTGTGATAAACTGATAATCAACCATACCTGGAGCAAAGAATAGATGATAAAAATGAAGTGTGTTCCCCATGATAATGTTAAGAGGGAAATAAATATATGAAAGCTTTTTTTCAGACTTATAGTCTAAATCCAATCTAAGAGGAAATTCATATTGACATCACAAGGAGAATTCATTGAGACAGTCTTTTTTAATTTCAGGCATGCTATATTTGAATTTTTCCCCCTAAAAATATGCATGCTCAATCTTAGAAGAAGTGATCCTTTGTGCTGCCAAAGCTATTTTTGAGTAGCTGCCTAACAATTTCCATGGTCATTACTGAAAAAGGTTATACAGAAGTCCTCCCTTTTCTACAGGGATACATTCAAAGATGCCCAGTGGATGCCTGAAATCATGGATAGTACCAACCCTATATATTATACACTATGTTTTTTCCTATAATAAAATTTATTTTTTTTTAATTTATTTTTGGGGGCGCCTGGGTGGTTCAGTGGGTTGAGGCCACTGCCTTCGGCTTGAGTCATGGTCCGGGGGTCCTGGGATCGAGCCCTGTGACGGGGTCTCTGTTCGGCAGGGAGCCTGCTTCCCCCCACCCCGCTTGCCTCTCTGCCTACTTGTGATCTCTGTCTGTCAAATAAATAAATAAAATCTAAAAAAAAATTATTTTGTTAATTAGGTACATTAAGAGATTAACAACAATATTTGATAGTAATATAATGCAATTATTATAACAATATGTTGTAATAAAAATTATATGAAATGTGGTCTCCCAAAATATTTTGTGTTGTATGCATCCTTCTTGTGATAACGTGAGATGATAAAATACCTATGTGATGAGAAGTGTGAGGCATGTAGACACTGTGATGTAATGTAAGGCTACTATTGACCACCTGGTGATATGTCAGAGGGAGATCATCTGCTTCCAGATCACGTGGTTGACTTCAGGTAACCAAAACCATGGAAAATAAAACTGTGGATAAGGGGCACTGCTGTAATCAGAACTACTCAGTTTGGTGTTCAAAACCCTCCATAATCTGGTCCAAATAATTTTTTTAGGCAGTTCTGGTATAAAAAAATTAATGAACTTCAATTTGAACAAGTCAAATTTGTATACCTTCTTTGACAGCAATCTTTAGGAAAATGACAGCAACCTTCTAATTGGACCCTAAAATTCCTTTAGAATGGTGTAATTACTTGAGTCAATTGGAGAAGGCGAAACCTGTAGTGGCCACAGAGTTGGGATCACAAATCTGACCAAAAGAGAGAACAACTTGAATTTGAGAGAGTGTCACCCTAAGCTTACATTTTTAAGTGACTTATTTTAATTTTACTGGTTCAGATGAGTATGTTCCTTCATCTAAAATTAATTGGTATTTAAATCCAAGGTCCAATAAGAAATGGAATAAAATTTAATTATTTGATTTGGTGAATTTCTAATAAAAGAGGTATTTTAGTGTTTAGTCACTGAATTGATAAAAACATACATGATCACAAAAGAAAATTACCTAGTTAACTATTATGGTAAATAAGGTCATTGTAATAAGTATAGCAAAATAGAAAAACTATTAAGTGAGAAGTACTTGGCAAATAAAAACTTCTTATCTATTGGGAATGATGCTTTTATGATTAAAAACATATATATCTGCACATAATTTTACATAAAATTTCAAATATAAATGATTCATTGTAAGATTAATCACTTATTTTAAAATTTCACAGTCTAGCATGTAACTCATTGATCTACTTATTATCCATAAACATAAAGGTGGTATCTTGTGAACCATATATTTGAGAGATAATAGTGATTTAAACAAAAAAAGTATGATTATTTTATAAGACACACAAAATGATTATATATGCATATAATCATTCTAGTATGTTAAAAATCAAAGAAATATATATGTGCAAAAGTAGGAAAAGATTATAATCAGTGGACTCCAGTAACTGAGTTTTAAACTGACGAGTTTTATTGTAGTATATATGTGGATGGAAAATATTCATGAGCTTCACTATCTTAATACTTTAAGTGAAAAAAATTATTGAAATGATAAGATAAATTGTAATATGTAAGATAACTTTATCAATAAAGAACTATAACTAAAAAGGCAAGCATACATATCCTTATATATGCACCCTTTATACCCATGATGAAAAAACACATTGCCGTGCCAAACGGAAATGAATGGAAAGAGCCTTACCTAAGGACAAAAATCGTCTGGAACTTTTTAGTGGATGTAAAAATAAAGGCCTAATCCACCTTACAACAATCTCTGGGTTTCCTGATACTCATCCCTAGCTCCCAGATGATCCTGTGTTTCACATTAGTAGACAGTCATGGTGAAGTCCAAGTGTGTGCCCAGGTGTTTATGTGCACACACCTATACATGCACCAGAAGCATGTATGTGCACATGAGCAGAGAGTCAATGTCAGATTAAGAGAAAGAGATTTTTAAGAACACATAAAATGTAAGGAAATTTACATTCTAAAAGCCAAAATGTTTCTTTGTTATAAATGTTATCCTTAAATTTAATTTTAATTTTTACAGAATTGAGAAATAAAACTTTTTCCCAACTGATTTTAATTTAACGAATGTGAAATCACTAACAGGGATGACTTTATATAAATGTGTCAGTATACGTATATGTACATGCACTCACGTTGTCAAACTTTCCCCCTCACTCCCCTAAATCAGAAATAAGTAAAACTCCCCTCACTGTAACACCATCTGTTTAAGGACTTTACTTGTATTTTCTCTCCATTTCCATACAGAAATAATGCAACCTGTTCTCTTTTTCTGGCATGAGTAAAGCAACACAAATAAATATAACAGTAATTGTTAGATTGCAATAACATACATGTACATTTTTGAAGCACCACAAAATCCTGATAAAATAATTTTCTCCACTGGCTTGTGCCCCTTGTGTAGAAATTAAACTGCACAGATACCAATGAAATCTCACAAAAGCATTCAAATGAGTCAGGCTTGGACTATAAACACTTCAGACATAGAAAAATATAATGTGATGAACTAAAATTTCACCTGAGGTAGATACTTCTTTTTGTCTTTCACTTAATCCATCTAGTTATTTCAAATTTCAATGTGTTTTCTGTATCAGAGTGATGTGTACAGATTTTACAAAGTAATGTGTAAAGAAGCCTTAGATATATTTCCATAAAATAACACTTCTAATGCGGAGTGTAATTGCTTGTCCAAAGTGAAGGAAGAATTTGTGGACCCAGTTTCTCAGGTGAAACACAGATTCTTCTTCAGGCTACAACAGTCACATGGCTTGTTCTACATCCACAACCAACATCCAAGGAAAATAACCAAACCACTTTCCTATACCAGCTCTCTCTCCAGTCCACCAATTTCTTCCCTAGCATTTCCTGTACTCACTCCAAAGTGAAATTTGTATAAGAGCTGATTTTTTTTTTTTACATTAAGTAATTAAGAACTGGAGCACTTAAACTCACCGAAGAACAATAAACGGGAAAAACCTTGATATAGATGAACAGTTAGATTCTCTTTTCAATCCTTAACGTTACACAGCTTTTCCTGAAATACTAATAGTACTGATGCAGAGATAATAGAATAACTTACTTATTCACTATGCTACTTCTCTTCATAAATAAAGTCTACAAGTTCTGCATTTATGTGTGTATAGTCTTACGAGTGCCATCATCTAACAAGTAAAATTCGGATCACAGAGCAGAAAGCTAGCAGATGAAGAAATTGCTCACCTGGAGGAAGCAGATCAACAGACTGAAGTCTAGATGTGATGGTGTGTAGGGTGAGGATAGCAAAGGAAAGCAAAGTCGGGAATGCTTGAAAAATAAAATATTTTTAGTTAACAAATAGAAAAACCAAGTGGGAAAAAAGGGCCAATTGAATCACGAATCCTTCTCTATTGATTGCAATTTTTATATTAAAAGCTGTTCGACTGATCAATCCCTAAAAGATATGGTCATTGGTATTTCCCCAGATATGTAAAACTTAGTGTTATTGGAAGAAAATTACTTCAGGAGAATATTTCAGTTTAGATGAGAGAGAAACAATGCAAAGTAACCATATGAATGCCTGGGTCAACGGGAAAAATATGCTTATGATGATGGACTTATTTATCCTACACAAAATGAAAACTTTTCTGTAATACTGGCTAGAAGATGTAAAGAAGCAGGCCACCAAATCAGTTGCAGACTGTCTGTTCTTTAATACCTCTAGAGAATAAGGTTTTAATAAACATGTTCACTGCTAGGGAAATTTCGATGTGTGTTGTCTGGAACTTGAAACAACAGCCTATTTGAAACTTAGCTCTTATTCAGTCACTTAGAAACCCTCAGTTTTTAAAAGCATATTGACTTCAGTAATGAGAATTACATACATTTCTGTAACAATCTCAACTCTTTTCTTTTTTTACCCAACATATAAATGTTATTTTTATAAAATTCAAAGAAATGCTGCATTTTGTTTTTGTTTTGCTTTTTAAGAACCTCTAACTTAGGCATATATGGATGTATAATTTATCAGTTTCTTAGGCAAAAAAGGGGAACACTTTGTTTGCATCTAAATGCACAGTGAATATATGAAATCGATTGCCATCTAAAAGTCCTGCCCAAAAAAAAAAAAAAAAAAAGCCTGTTGGTGAGCAAAGTAGCTTTATTTTTTAAATAGACTCATTTTCTTATTTTCAACCTTTATTCAACATCTGTTGTTTGCCCCTCCCCTGGAATGTAATTATGCAGGATTCCAACGTAAAACAGGTTGAGTAGTTAATAACACGCAGCTCAAACATTTTTCCACATTGTTGCCCTGCAGATGTTTTTTTTTTTTTTTTCATTTTTTTCTTTTCTCCCCTGGTTTTGTGTTTAATTTGTGTATGTTTCTCTCCTATTCTTAAAGTATATTCCCACAACAGATGGAAACACCTGAAAATAAGTTTCCCTCATGCACGTTTAAATGAGGCCTATTGTGATATTTAACACAGAAAAGAAAATACAGAATATACAGAATATTGGTTTACAGAAAAATATAATTAAACTGTAAGACACCTTCTTACTATGTTCAATTTAAAATTCTGAAGCGATAACCTAGTTTCTACCAAAGACATCTGAGGAAAAGTTTATAGTCTACAACCCTCATTTATTCTTATTTGTTACCAGACTCATTTGCCTTTTTTGCATTTGACACAATTCTCTTAAATTTTCAATCCTACCATAAACTGGACTTTTTGTTTCTATCCACTGACCATTTTACTATGCAAAAGGCACTTTATGTTCACTTGATAATAATCCAAACTCAGTAATCAATATCTAACATATTTTAGATATGTTCAAGGTATAGCATTTATTTTTAAAATAATGTAACAAGAATCATATAAGTATAGAACTCTTTTGTTCAGAAAAATATATTTCACTGAAATTAGAGAGTGTAGGCTGTGTACTGGGTTGGATATTGTCCCGCAGTAGTCATGTCCACCAGGAACATTAGAATATGACCTTATTTGGAAAGAGGGTCCTTGCAAATGTAATTACTTAAGATGAAGTCATACTGGATTAGAGTGGGCCCTAATCCAAAGTATGATGTTCTTAAAAGAAAACTGAGACACAGAGACAGTCATACAGAGAAAATGTCACGTGAAGATAGGAGAGATTAGAGTATTAAGCCTGGCATTGCCACAACCGCCAGAAGTAGCTAGTGGCAAGGGAGGACCCTCCTCTATAGTCATTAGAGACCCCTGATGATATCCTGATTTTGGACTTCTGGCCTCCAGAACTGGGAGAGAATAATTTTCTGTTATTTTAAGCCACCCAGTATATTATTTTGTTAAATAATACTGGTACAGCCAGTACCAGTATTACTGGAGTACTGGAGGCAGCCTCCCAGTATTGATTTTGGTACAAGTACCTAAAAATGTGGAAGTGGGTAATGGTAATAAGCTAGAAGAGTTTTGAGATGCATGACTTTTAGAAGCCTAGATTTCCTTGAGGAGACTATTGGAAAAAATATAGACTTACTGGGAAATAACTTATTGGGAAAAACTTAATGATTCTGCTCAGAGCTCAGTCAGAAGTGAGAAGAGCTAGAGAGAAAGTTTCTATCATCTTTGAGGATATACATGTGGCTTTACCATCAAGAACAGAAAGTACATAAAAATATGAATGTTAAAGGTGTTTCTCATAAGGTCTAAGATGGAAATGTTATTGGACAGTGGAAAGCAATCCTTGTTATAAAGTGGCAGGAAATCTGGACAAAATGCTGGTTGAAAAGGAGAAATTATAACAGGTGAATTTGTGTATTTAGCTGAAGAGCTTTCTGAGCAAAGTGTAGTAGATGTGGCTTGATTTTTCCTTTCTGGCTATAGTAAATATGAGAACAGAGATCAATTAAGGAATGAACTTTCAAGCAAAAAGGAACCAACACCTAATTTGGAAAATTCTCTGCCTATCCAGATAATGTGCTCAGGAAACAAGGGCAAGGGTGTGGCTAGACAGCCGTTTGCTATACAGATTAAGGTGTGATTTATGGATCCAATCAACCATCAACATAGGAGAAGTCAGGATTAGAGATAAGGTCACTGAGGAAAGATCTGTGGAGAACATGCTTGTCTAATGGTGTGGATCCCTTCAACCTTCACAAAAGACAAATTGTCATTGAGAATTTTGTGTAACACTGCTAATGTGTACTGAGAAGGACAGAGATGAGACAACATGAAGGAAAAATTATGCTAAAGTACAGCCACAGATACGGGGACCAGGAAGGGTGGGTTACTGTCCCAGAGGGTCAAGAAGACTTACGGCATGGCATGGAGCACCAGAACACAAGAATTACTCTCAGGCCTTGAAATCTAATAGAATTTGTCTTTCTACATTGCCAATTTCTTTTAGATTAGTAACCCCTTTATTCCTTCCACTTTCTCCCATTTAGAAAAAGAATGTCTACTCTATGCTTGTTCCACCATTGTGTTTTGGAAACAAGGAATTTCTTTTCCAGTTTGATTGGTCTGTGAAAGAAGAGGAATGTTGCCCATGAGGGACCACACCCAGAGTCTCACCTACACCTGATTTAGATGCTGAGATGTTAGACTGTTTTAGTTGATATTTAGATGAGATATAGGACTTAGAGTTATGCTAGAAAGAGTTAAGATGTCTGAATGATATTGGGAGGGGGTTGATGGATTTTGTAAATGGGGCAGAAGTGAATATCAGGGTCCAGAGGGTAGACTGGGTTGAATACTGCTCCTCCAAAATCCATGTCCACTTAGAAAATCAGAAAGTGACCTTATTTAGAAATAGGTCTAATTATGCAAGATGAAGTCAGTTAAGTTAATACTAGGGTGGGTCTAAATCCTGACTGCCCTCCTTTTAAGAAGAGAAACAAGAGACACTGAGACAGTCATACAAGGAGAGCACCATAGGACCATGGAAGCAGTCATGGGAGTTATTTGTCTACAGGTGCTGGCAACTACCCAAAGCTAGGGACAGGCAGAGAAGAATCCTTGTCTAGAGCTGTGAGAGAGTATAGCTCTGCTAATACTTTAATTCTGAACTTCTTGTCTCTAGAACTGTGAGAAAATAAATTTCTGTTTTTTAAGCCATCCAATTAGCAGTATTTTGTCACAGCAGCCCTAGGAAACTAATACAGATTACCAAAAACAAAACAAAACAAAACAAAAATAAAAACAAACAACCTTCAAAATATAAAATGCCCAGATGGCAAAAAATTGCTATGGAGAATGACAATGGGGCAAATTAAAAAGTAGATTCCAGAAAAGTAAAACAAGACTGATATGAATGAATTAAAATGTTGTCTTCTATATTATGGTTCATAAATAAATTAAATTTGGCATAAGAGACGGGTCCATGTGCTAGTAAAATTGATGCTGCTGAGTATAAGGCTTAACTGAAATCACCCAGGAAAAATATATCTGTGTGCGTGTGTACGTGTAAGATTATCCAAATCCCATGAAGTTTTGAAATAGAGTATTTTCTTTAAATGCCTGTAAATTAATAGCTCTCTGTGCTTCTTTTCTAAGATTGCTAAGACTTCTTTCTTTAGTTTCTATTACTTTTGATTTTTCTGTATACTAATCACATTTTCAGTACCATGTGTATGGGAACTTCACTTAAAATTTCCATGCATCCGGGATGCCTGGGTGGCTCAGTTGGTTAAGCAGCTGCCTTCGGCTCAGGTCATGATCCCAGCGTCCTGGGATCGAGTCCCACATTGGGCTCCTTGCTCGGCAGGGAGCCTGCTTCTCCCTCTGCCTCTGTCTGCCTCTCTGTCTGCCTATGTTTGCTCTTTCTCTCTCTCTCTCTCTGACAAATAAAAAAAAAAAAATATTTCCATGCATCCTAGTAGGCTCTTAAACAAAATGTGACTGTAGGTATGTACACATACATGTGTGGGAATTTAGATTAACAAATTAAAAAGTATCTTATAAGGAGAAAAACATATTTTCATATATTAAATATGGCTTCAAATACATGTACATTTTTAGTCAGAAACTGACTTAGCCATTATCTGAAGGCATATATTAATAAATTTTTCCACTTTTTTGGAAAATGAGTGAATAAATATTAAAATAGTCACTTTTTATCTTGTATGGACAGCATTTGACTTGATTTTTCACTTAAGTGGGAAAAAATAAGGCAGAAATATATTTCCCTTAAGAAATATGAGCCTGGGGACGCCTGGGTGGCTCATTGGGTTGAGCCGCTGCCTTCGGCTCGGGTCATGGTCCCAGATCGAGTCCTGTATCGGGCTCTCTGCTCAGCGGGGAGCCTGCTTCTCCCCTCCCCTCTCTGTCTACTTGTGTGATCTCTGTCTGTCAAATGGATAAATAAAATCTTTAAAAAAAAAAAAGAAAGAAAGAAAGAAATATGAGCCTGGAGGGACGCCTGGGTGGCACAGCTGGTTAAGCGGCTGCCTTCAGCTCAGGTCATGATCCCAGCATCCTGGGATTGAGTCCCGCATCGGGCTCCTTGCTCAGCGGGGAGCCTGCTTCTCCCTCTGCCTCTGCCTGCCATTCTGTCTGCCTGTGCTCACTCTCTCTGACAAATAAAAAAAAGAAATATGAGCCTGGGTCGCCTGGGTGGCTCAGTTGGTTGGGCAACTGCCTTCAGCTCGGGTCATGATCCTGGAGTCCTGCAATCGAGTCCCGCATCAAGCTCCCTGCTCAGCGGGGAGCCTGCTTCTCTTGCTGACTTCTCTTCTCTCATTCTCTCTCTCTCTCTCAAATAAATAAATAAATAAAATCTTAAAAAAAAAAAAAGAAATATGAGCTTGGGTGGCTCAGTTAAGCGTCTGCCTTCTGCTCAGGTCATCTCAGGGTGCTGGGATAAAGCCCCACATCGGGCTCCCTGCTCAGTGGGGAATCTGCTTCTCCCTCTGCTTCTCCCTGCTGCTTCTTCTCTCTCTTTGCCAAATAAATAAATAAAATCTTAAAAAAATATATATAATACTAAATTTCACCAAAATATACTGTACATTAGCAAAAGTTATATGCATTATTAGCAAAAGCCTTTTTTAAGTTTGTTTAGTATACACACATACAATCATTGTGTTTCTTTAGGGTTTTATGCCCCAGCATATTAATATTAAGTCATCTTTTCTTCTGTAAACACTTACCCTAGTCCTTTTGCGCTATTATAACAGACTACCATAGACTAGGTGATTATAAATAACAGAAATTTGATTTTTCACAGTTCTGGAGGCTAAGAAAAAGTCCAAAATCCAGCCACCTACAGACTCAGTGTTTGGAGGGCTTAGTAGAAAGCTGTATCGGTTAGTGGAAAGCTGTCTTTTCTCTCTGTCCTCATGGTGAAAGGGGGCCTCTTTTATAGGTTATGAATCCCATTCTTGAGGGCTTTGCCCTCATGACCTAATCTTCTCCCCAAAGCATCATACTGAAGATTAGGTTTCAGCATATGAACTTTGGAAGGACACATACCTTCAGTCTATAGCAGCACTCTACTTCGTGAAAGGAAACAAATGCTGTGGAAGGGGAAAACACTAAATAACTAAATATCAAATAGCTCTACAAAGAAATGGAACCAAATCTCATAACTGGTCTATTTGGAACTACCCAAAAATGAAAAAATGTGTGTGTGTATATATTCAAGTATATATATGTATATATATATACATATATATATAAAACATGTTATAATCAGTACTGAGTATTCACGTGCCCTTTGTGAATGCAAAACCTAAGCATCAACTCAGGTAATATATCTCTCAAAGTGATTGAATCTAACGGTGTGTAAAACTGACATTGGTATCTTACACTTAAATGCAAGAAATTTATCTCATATTGTTTTGTTATACTGTTCACAGTAGAATATTTCAGCTATGTTATTTCAGTTTCTTTAAATGAAAAATCAATGCATGCTTTGTTGCAGCATAGCAAATTACACACTGCTACTTGTTTTTCAAATAATGTCTTCTAAGTACCATGACTGTATCTTATCTTTCTGTGGATTCTTGGTAGGGATTTGAGTCACTGAGCTGGGCTTTACAATAGTAAGGAGCTATTAAATTAATTTTTCCTTGCTATTTGGATCTCAATCATTATGACGACCTAGAAAAAGAATGCAAAATTAAATTTTAAAAACTGATTTATACTATCAGAACTATAATCAAAAGGAAACAATACTTGATACACTTTAGGTTTTCTACAAAAGTTCAGCTGACTATTAGACTGCTTTAGTGAGCAGATTTTACAATCTGTAATGCTTACCGAAAGCCATGAAGGCATAATAAGCCATGTAATCATCATTATCTTTGACGATGGCTACGGAGAGGAGGAAATCATTTAATCCATGTTACTTTGATGTCAAAAAAAAATGGAACACTGAGAGGTACAGGCTGGATTATGATCAAATTTCAGGGATTTCAAACCTATGTAGCTGAATTCTCAGTCATTTTAGTCTTGAAGTCAGAGGACAGATATCTAAGAATATGAAAACATCCAACTGAGTCAGAAGAAAATCTTATCAGAAAATTCTCTATGAAATTTCCTTACTTCAACAACAACAAAGACAGTCAAAAAAAAGTCAAGTCAACATTCTTCTTACGACAGAAAGCAAACATCACTAGAGGACTGTGCAAACAAAATTATTGAGCTTAGATACATGCCACAGGTACAAATGAGTTCTATTCTGAGTTTATTCCTTCTTCTGACTTTGGAATTCAAAATTATTTTATTACATATAAAAGCCATAGTAAAACAGATCCTTAGTTTAGTTTACAAAAACCTGCTTAACTTGTAGGGTGGCTGACTATAGTACTAAGAATACTAATTCTGGCTTTAATTTGAAGTCCTAGCAACAAGGAACAGTAAAACATAATAGGAAGTGGAGGAGGAACAGAGCTCGTTCCCTCCATCCCAGACACTGGAGTGATTCTAGGAGGATATGTGAGTAAGAGTTTGTTTTCTTCCAATCTCCTTTGTTCTCTCTTTTGTATTTTCCCTCCTTTGAACACACTTTCTCCAACCTTCAATTTATTAGACTTCCCTTGTGTTCCCCATCGAGAAATATCCCACCGGGTTTATTTACTCCCTCAATAAGTTTGCTATGCTCCCAAACTACCTAAAGATCTTTCCTCCCTCAAGAAAACTCTCTTTCCTGCCACACAGTGCATATCTGGTACAGGCTGCACATGCAAACATGAAAGCAACTGATTAAATTTATCCAAATTCATGTGACTTAATAAACCCCCAAATCTCAAAATTTAGAGAAAAAATAAGGCACCTTTTATGACCTTTTTAATGAATTTCTTGGCCAAGGAGTCCATGCCTTTACAAAACTAGTAACATTTACAAAACTAGTAAACTGTCTCATATGTAGAAATTGAACAAAGTAAACTGGGGACCTAAAACACAGCCAGGGAGGAGCACACCAATGCACATGTGCACCTGCATTCATACAGATGCATACACACTTTTGCAGAGAGACAGAAAGGCCAGTGTCGCATGGGAGCCTGCCAGCATCCCTGGCTGTGCCTGCTTCTAATAGCTATTTCCTTTTCCCACTTTTTGAAGGCACAGTCAGCAGCAGGGGTTCAGAATGTGGCAAAGACAATGAGGAAGGGAGAGTGTGCTTCTGTGTATGTGGGTCATTTATAAATCAGGCACTGCCTGTCTTGCTACATGCAGCTGCATGTGACACTGCTGAGCTCTTTCACTACCCGGAGAGCACAATGCAGGCTATTAGAGTCCTACCAGCTCTGACTCTAGCTCTCTGCTCTGGGTGGGGAGTTGAAAATTTCGATCTTTAAAACTGCATTCTCAGCTATAAATAATACTTGGTAGTTAGAATAAGGAGGAAGGGCTGAGATTGAATTTGGCAGACCCCATAGCTGGATCTAACGTCTTACCGCCTTTGCTCTGAACTTCTACATTCCTTTCCCTTCCTCATCTGCGAAATGGGGATATCCTCTTTGGACCCTTGTGAGGAGGAAACACGCACATGCATGCCAAGCACTTAGAACAGTTCACAAAAACCACTCAGTGAAGGGTGCCATTAACTTATAATGGCAGGGTAGTGCTGGCAAGTCAAAGAAAGGACAGTAAAATTTGCACACAAACTCAGTGGAGTCTGATGAAGTGAAAGCCACTCATCTTGGGACTCAATGTTTGAACATTACAGAGCGAAACATACCATCGCTGTTGTCGCTTTTGTTTTTAATATGCTCAGTATAATACTTCACAGCCCAAATTCAAGCAGATGAGGAGTAATACACATAATCTTTTGGGGGTGGTACTAATTTACACAGTGGTGGTGAAAAAGCCATAAATATATGATTCTTTCCCTCTAGGGCACTTTTGGAATGAATGGAGTCAGAATTTCAGAAACACTGATGTTCTGTCTCTATGCTTCTCTAAGAGGGAAATGTATGCAACATACACAAAAACAGAGAAGATACATTCTCCTGAAGAATAAGATGACTAGATGGAAAGCAATTTAAATCACGAATTCCCTGTTAAAACAAACATTTTAAAGCAGAAAGCAAAATTATGGGTTTTTTAAAACTAGAACATGAGAATCCAATACCTCCAGCAGTTGTGAGAGATATGTATGCATTTCCTGTTCTTTACCTTTAGGGATTCTTTAGAGGAAAAATCTGAGAAATACCAGAAAAGCAAAGGATCTGACCTGGGCCACACAAACTTGAAGCAGATTGAAGGTTAGAATAATGTTCCATGGCTACCATACAGGTTTTTTCCCAGGCTCTACTTCTATACAATTATGTAAATAAATAAATAAATAAAATCAGGGATTCAAAGTACTACCATCACAAACTAATTGGATAAACTATGAAAAGTGAAGTTAGTTTTTGTTTTTCTTTGATTTTTTAAATCAATTAAGTTCCATTTTTAACAATTCTTTCTGCCATATCTTAATACAGGGAAAAATAATGAAGAAGGTTTATTTTTTGATTGGCCTTCTATTTTTTTAAGAGTTTATTTTTTAGTAATTTCTACTTAAACTCACAAGCCCAACTGAGATAAAAAGTCACCTACTCCACCGACTGAATCAGCCAGGCGCCCCTGTTTGGACCTCTATTCATTATTTACCTATGGTTTATTTCCAACCAAAGAAATGATGACTCAAAAAAATACAACTTTTTTAGGTTTTTTTCAGAGAGGCAGGCAGAGAGAGAGAGAGAGAGAGAGGAAGCAAGCTCCCCCGCTGAGCAGAGAGCCAGATAAGGGGCTCAATCCCAGGACTCTAGGATCATGACCTGAGCTGAAGGCAGAGGCTTTAACCCACTGAGCCACCCAGGCGCCCCTCAAAAAATTACATATTATTTAGCTCTTTATTGAACATTGTGGAAAGAATCTTGTTTTCAGAATTATTTGCCTGAACTTTTCTTAGAGCTTATTATTTCAGGTCTCCATGTATATGACTTATTGCTCACATACAGAATAATAATTACATTGACACACTTTGTTTATATTTTTCTAAAGATATTTGGACAACTTCAGTATAACCCCAAACAAAAGAAAGCAAGTATTCCCTCCCACAATCAGGCCATCTCTTAAATCAAGCATCTAAACTTCCTTCTTTGCAACTATTGTTTATATACAAACACAGTCTTTGCGTAATTTCAATCTCAAGGGAAATGTAATTATCTGTCATAATTTATACTTGAAGGATGAGAGGTTTAGAGATCATGCAATAAAATGTCTTTATTTTCCAGGTGAGAAAATTGGAATTCAGAATAGTTAGTAGCAAAATAAAAATTACTCTCCTGATCCCAAGTATAGTTATTTTTCCTCACTCTGTATATTTCTATATTTTTCTTTTTATGTTGTATTTTAGTAGTAGTCGCCCATAAATAACAGGTGACCACATAACATACTGTCTAAGCAAAGGTATTTTTGAAAGTGATAGACACCACCATTAATGATTATGCCTGGACAACAGGTGTAAACAGGGATTTTTCTGGGTAAATCATGACAAATGATAATCTACCAGAAAGTAAAGAAAGATCAAGGTTAACATCCTGTGATTTATTTCTGAAAAAGTGATTTTAAAAAATAAAACAAATAAAAATCTTATTTGGGATCAGTAATCTTAACTTTTTTTCTAGAAACTAATATGAATTTTTTTTTCTTTAAAAATTGGAAAACAATCACATATTTATTGACTGAATTAAAAGCTATTTCATCTACATACATAGAAAAATGCAGTAGAAAATGCATTTACTGCTTGGGGCACCTGGGTGGATCATTTGGTTGGGTGTCTGACTCTTGATTTTAGCTCAGTTCATGATCTCAGGATGGTGAGATGGAGCCCTATGTTGGGCTCCATGTGGGGTATGGCGCCTGCTTAAGATTCTCCCTCTCTTCCTCTCCTTCTGCCCCACTCCCCTTTTCAAAAAGGAAGGAAGGAAGGAAGGAAGGAAAGAAGGGAGGAAGGAAGGAAGGAGAAAAAGAAAAATGAAAGAAAGAAAATCTCAATTGCTTTTGTGCGAAAAACCCACACAGCCACAAACAAAAATAAGGGACTATTAGGAAAATCCATACAAAATATTAAGCTAATCAAAAACCTTTATTTTTTTAATCAAAAACCTTTAAAGCAAATTAAAAGTTATTAAAATGTAGTGATAAAAACATGCCTTGTAAAAAAATCTAATAAATAAAACAGCTAGTAAAAAACAAATATAAAAATAAAAGAAGGATGAAAGGGGATTAGA
This sequence comes from Taxidea taxus jeffersonii, assembly GCA_003697995.1. NCBI lineage: Eukaryota > Metazoa > Chordata > Mammalia > Carnivora > Mustelidae > Taxidea > Taxidea taxus. Next base: position 77,406 of record ML103493.1, on the reverse strand, counting down.
TCTGGAATGAAAATCCAAGTATGCAAAGAGACTGTATGAATTAATCATACAAAACAGAAGGGAGAAATAATAATGTGCAAATCTGATGAAGCGATTCTGGTGGTGCTCACTTGAGTAATCAAAGAATGACAGATCAATAATTAAAATTAGAAAGATAACTGAAAGAATAGTTTCTTTAAAATTCAGGAAATTAATAGAAAGGAAACCTCACCTCTTTCTTTAATTTGGGGAAGAAATAAACCAGGGATATGAATTATTTCATGCACATACAAACTTTAAAAACACAAATCAATGAAACATAACTAAATAAAGACTCTCTAATATCTCTTTTGACACAACATCAATGCCTACAAGGGAATGCACACATTACAATAATACACGCCGAGACCATTCAAATGTACCATGGCTAGTAATTATCTGGGACACTAAAAGATCCTGGCAAAAGTTAATCTAATAAATCTGCCATTATCTTTAATACTTCAAATCTGCGCCTTGAGCTAAGCAGTTGTCAAAACGGAGCTCTGTTTACATAGAACTGAATCAGAGTGAGGAAATAAAGATGTCAAGGCTTTTCTACTTTTTTCCTTTCAGCGGTTGACATGAAATGATTAGCTGGTACACTGTATTCTGACTTTCCACATGGTGCCAAAGATCACTTTTTTTTTCCCCCTCATAAATATATGCTGCATAACGTGAAGGTGACTGCTCATTTGAGTCCTTCAGCTCTGAAAAGTGGCTTTGGCAGTGTTCAAGGCCATTTTACAAGGCAACATCTCTGATTATTATATCTCTATGACCTGAATGAATTAGCTTCAGAGAGAGAGACAATATGTTAGAATATTTTTGAGGGGGTCACATTGATGATTTCTGTAAATCAGGTGAATTCATTTCACTATATAGTACTCAAAATTAGTATTGTAAACTGTTCAAAACACAATATGGTGCTCTTTGGTGTTTTCAGTAACATAAGCAGAAATAATTGCTTGCTGTTTCCCTGGAAGATTAAGAGAAAGCAATGTGATCTTTACAAAACACAAAAGACCAATGTTGGAACCTGATTTTCCTTTACAACTGTGCCTCTGCACAGGTAAATGTTCTGTAACCTCAATTTCTCTATAAGGTCAACAAGAAAAGTTGGTTCCCATGAGTATCTCCCCGTAATGGTAATTTAAAAAAGCATAAGAATGATACTATGTTATTGGAAAGAATAAGCAAAACAAACAAAAAGACCCCCCCAAAACCCCTCTTTTTATATGTATTTTTATATACTTTCCATATTTATGCATATATAGAGAAATATAACCAATTCAATCAATTCAGAACATTTTATAGGCCAATGATGCCACAAAATACATCAGGTTAAAGTAAAAATCCACTTGATGAAATTTCTGTGCACACTGTTAACACCAAAATACACATTTTATTGCTTTCTCAGGGTTATGGATGTTCACTGTCATGGAATTTAGATGCCCCACTGTTATGACTTGATTATTCATGGAAGAAACTGAAGAATATCTGGAATACTAAAGTATGTTTTAATACATTCGAAAGAATGATGGAAAGATATGTAGGATTATGATCTATTTGACTTCATATAACGAAGACAACTTAATTCATTTAGTGTGAAGTGCGGCAGACTTGTAGTCTTGGTTCCATTTTGTTTCTGACCCCCTTTCCAAATTTCTTAGCAACCTTAAAAAAATTCACTTTTGTTTTGAGCTGTAGGATGAGGATACTAAATATATATTCTATGATCTTAAAAAACACTCTAGGATATTTGACTTTTGATTTTACGTAGGGAACATATAAAGGTGGTCATTCATATCCAAGCACTGTGATTTGGTAACAAGTGGTTCATAGCTCACGTTTGGTAGAAATGTGTTTATAATAAACTAAATAGCAAATAACATGGTAACAGAGCTATTCATGTTGGATATAAGAAATGGTTGGCTTCTTAACAACATTTTCTGCTTATTTGGCAAAATCTTTGCATTTTTTTTTTCTGTATGAGTTGAATATAGTACATGTTACATTAACATAAATCTGTAAAGATAGCTTATAAAACTAATATTCCATCAGGAATAAAGAAAGTCATGTTAAATTTCTAGCACGAAACAGTCATGCAAAAATTTGCTAAATTGTTGTTTTGCAACATGGCTAATATGCATAAAAATAATTTTATTTTATGAGTAAATAAGAGCTACTCTTCCTAGCCACAAAGGTCTACAAAGAGCAGAAAACCAACCTGAGTTCAGGGGTTTTCAACTTAATGAAAACAAGTGCATGCCCCTCAAGGAAGTGGGGGGCTCTGAAAATGGGAGCAGGTGTCTAAATGAATGGAAGATTGTCCCCAGAAAAAAAAAAATAGATCTTCTACCATAAAAAAAGCAAGTGATTGCTCTAAAAAAGTAAAGTATTAATAATGAGTAAATAAATAAAGGATAAAAAAGAAAAAACCACACCAATGATCCCTCCTGATCCAAGTATTTCCTAATGATTTAAGTCTACTTAAAAATCCAGAAAAATTGAGAATTATTTAAAACAAATCAAGTGGGCAATTATCAGTTTGTTGAGAGTGTCAATCAACTATGGACGTGGGAGGAATTTAAATAGATGAGAGCACTGTCAACCTTCATATTTGGCTCCTTTCTTCTACTAACACAGATAAAAACTTGGGTAGTTTCACTGTCATTTAGAAGGAAAACTTTTTTTCCTCACTGTGAATTTCAATTTATAATTCTTTTCTAATCTCTATTGTTAAGAGTCAAAATGCATAAAATCTTATACCTTGCTTAAAAAAGAGAACCACTAACTTCCTTCATCTAATGTAAATGATAACAGTACATTTAAATCTCACTATGAATGCTTTGAAATATGTAATGTATTTTGCTTGATACTTTTTAAGACTGAGTGCAAGAATTAATTCTAAATTTAAAAACAGTCAAATTATTTCCCTTATTTTTTTGTTTGCAAAAAAGTACAAACCTATATTTTCTTCTGTTCAAGTAATCTATTTGAAGTAACACTGACATTTTCTAATGCTATTCTATTTTTGGTTTTTCTCTTCAATTAATATGATTTTCTTTCTTACAGTGTTAGGGCTAAATAAATTAGTTTATAAGAAATTACTGAAAATTTACAAAATAAGAAAAATTTGTTCCTCGAAAACTGAGGATTTAAATAATTTTATACCATCTGCAGTTTTCTTTTTGTGTTCTGGAATGAAATAGTATTCTCATAAGATGTGGTCTATTGAAAGTTAAAAGTAACTGGTTTAGAAAACCAAGATAATAGTTACAAATAAAATATAAAGATCAACCATCTATTCTTATTTCTTGGTAAGAACAAATGTTATAATATCATATATGTACAGAGTTTACAAGATGTGCTCACATTTATCAATACACTTGAACTTCATCTCTAAAGAAGATGGGGTATTGCTATTCCTTCAACAAGATCCTGAAATCTGGCATTTATTAAAGGGACAAATGGCAAAAATAAACCAGAACCGAGGTTTTCTTGTTCACTGTTTACTTCTACATGAACCAAGATATCCTGATCAGACTTAAAGTACAAGAATAATTGCAAAGTCATAATCCCTTTTTTAGTAATGTGGGAATGACATCTAAATTACTAAATTACTGTCTGTGAGGACAGTGGTGATATATGTAAAGAGTTACATGATACATGGCAAAGAGGTATTCTACTGCATTGGTCCATACTTCTTAAATTTGGCCCAGTTTTCCTATCCAAAATTAACTTTACTTCAGAAAATCTTAGTTGGGGGAGGGGACTGATAATCAGCAGGCTATACCTTAAAAATGGGTTGACTTTTCCTGAAATGATTGGAGTAAATATAATTTCCCCTGAAAACAACTTATCTTCAGAAACCAGTATTTTCCCTTCCTTCCTTCCTTCCTTCCTTCCTTCCCTCTTTCTCTCCTGTTTTTTTTTTCATTTGCAATCTTCCTTTTATCTTGTATGCTTTTATATGACAAACATACTTCTGACAGCATCTCAAAACCAAGGAGCTAAGCTAGTATTAATATTAAGAGGTGACAATCTGCAAACTGAATGTGATCATGCCCCTCCTTTTGAGAACTACTGAATTTTTTAAGGTGTACATTATCAATATATTTGGAGCCATTTTTTTCCTAAGATGTATTTATTCATTTTGAGAGAGAGAGAAGGCACATATGAGAGAGAGGGAAAGGGAAAAAGGGAGAGTTTTAAACAGACTCTGGGCTGAACTCAGAACTGGATACAGGGCTCAATCTCAGGACCTGAGATCATGACCTGAGCTGAGACCAGGAGTCCACTGCTTAACCCACTTTGCCACCCAGGTGCCCCAGAGGCATTGTTTTATGCTGTGTACCTCACAACAGAGAAAAGGTAATTCAACTTTCTCTTCTGCATACACACTCAATTTTAACTTATTTGGAAAAGAAAAACAGTTGATTTCATTTCTTGCAGGCAGTAAGAACCTCCTCTAAAAATTATAGTCAACTGGATAATTGAGGCCTTCACTTAAAGAATAAGGGTGTGTCCTACTTAGCAGGTATGCTAAGCAGCAATCAACTGGTTAATAACATACAAAACACTGAAGTCTATATGGCACAAAGGCCAGTATCTTTCTACTCTTCAACAGGGAATTATAGAAACATCCTGACCCAGCTCTCTGGACACACAGGAGTTGCCATCCTGATTCAGATCCTTGATTAATATACTCTAGAATGATACATCTGGCAATGGCCTACATAGGTTCTCTCTGAGGACTAGGGAAAAAATAGACCCTATTAAAATGGAACAATTATACTACCATATACTATGAGTGTGTTTTGGTTTGCAGCAAAACAAAATGAAAAAAAAAAAAGGCTAAAAATCTTAAAATAATCACATGCGGATTTCAGGAGACTTCAGGATAATATGAAACAAATAAAATTTACCTTTATATTTTTATCATAGAGACTAAAACTACTACTTAGGATGTTTATTCAGCAATAAATAAATTCACACAGACTTCATTTTGAAGATTATAAATTTGTTTTTAACATCTAAATTAGCTAATGTCTCATGACACTTCTCTTAATAATACAGAACATTCAGTTCCACAAGGAATCACTGCCTAGAAGAGGAAGACTGACACCAGGATAGTCCTTCATTCTCACTGAAACCTCTCCATATTCATTACTTTTTGAATTCTAACAACTGCTTTCTATGACGGTAAGTATGCAAGGCATAGCTGAATATAATTTTACACATAAAAAAGTAGCTATTATAATGTAGGAATTACACTGTGCTCCAAAAATATTGCAGAAAGAACCCTTCTTCAACAGGCATTTTGAGCAATAAACACCTTTGGCTGAGAAAACATAGCATGTAGAGTCATATATTTGGACTGGTTTACCTACTTCTAGCCTTTACATCGTAATAACTGAGTCAAGATACAACTTTTGAAACATCAAAGTAGGACTGATCTCATTTGCATCTAACTTGACCCAGAAAAAATATATAGAACTTGGCTATGAAATATCCAAGACATGTTGCCATCGATTATTTGCACCTTCCTGATATGTCATTCTTTGCATAGATCAACTAAAAAATATACTTCACTGAGTGCTGCAATATGGTCTCTAAAATTTATGTATCTACAGTTTATAAATTGGAAGTATTTTTACAAACTCTTTTGACTTTAATTGGTCTCTAAAGACATGGCTTAAATTATTTTAAGAGAATATAGAATATGAAACCGTAAAAACATTATAGGTTTTTAGATTTTCTTCTTAAATCGGGGATTTATAAAACTATGGTCTTTTTTTTGCATTATGTATATTCTCCAAACATAGTAAAAGACCATAGTGTGAGAAAGTAGCATAAAAAAGAATTAAATAATTAACAAAATGATTATTTGAAATGAAGAGTTGTGTAATAATTCAATCCATCTTATAAAAGATACTTCTGAGTAGTTGAAAATTTAAAAAAATAAAGCAATAATCAGTGTTAAATTATTCTATCACCACAATAATATTTAAAATAGTAAGATACAGAATTTTTTTTTTAGATTTTATTTATTTATTTGACAGAGATCACAAGTAGGCATCGAGGCAGGCAGAGAGAGAGAGAGAGAGGAGGAAACAGGCTCCCTGCTGAGCAGAGAGCCCAGTGTGGTACTCGATTCCAGGACCCTGAGATCATGACCTGAGCCGAAGGCAGAGGCTTAACCTACTGAGCCACCCAGGAGCCCCAGATACAGAATATTTTAAGCAATTAATTTACCATTACCATACAAAGTATATAGGATCCATCCGTATTTTGACCAACCTATAATTCCTTTAATAATATGCTTAAACTTTAAAAAGCTAAAATATGAAAGAGTAATGCAAAAATTTTTAGTATACCTGAATTTGAAAATTTGAGTATTATTTGAGAAAATATAATTTGTGTCCTAACTCCTTGATATACTTATCAAAGTAAGTGAATATATCAGCTTCCTTAATTTTTTTTTCCTCAAATACTATTTTAATTCACAATGAGTTCATAACATTGAAACAGAAAAAATGTTGATCTCTATTCAAGTGCCCCCTTTTCCTTAAAACAGCAGTAGTTTCCTTGATATTTGAAAATTGTGGACATATCTTAAAGTGGAAGTACTGACAATAGTTAAATCCCTTGAAATGAAGAATCAGGAACCGTATCCTCTAATCCAAACTGTGTCATGGATTTCTTCTGGCTACAGGAAAGCTAGGAAATTCCACTGTCTCTGCTTCTTTAATTGAAAAAATCCTTAAACCTCTTAAGAGTTTATTTATTAGAGAAATGGACATGAAATGATTTGATTGTAAAACAAGTTCAAATAAATACAAGATCAGATATTGTATCATATAGATTATCTTCCTGATGAATATGTATGTTTATATATACATAATGTTTGCTTTTTAATTGGAATGGTAGTTTGGAAAATGAGGTTTACTTTTACAAAATGAGCTAGAAAAATTAAATAAGCATTTTTTTTCCCTCTCCTTTGAAAGGAACAGCATGAACAGAAGACAAAAAAAAAAAAAAGAAAAGAAAAGAAAAGAGAAAAGAGAAACAAAGTACTAATCTAGAATAAGTGAATGTGAAAATACAAATTGATTTTTGTTCTTCCCTTCTGCTCTAGATTATATTAATTCATTGAGCATTGTCACTTTTAGAGATGCAGTCTAATAAATGGAGATGAAATACATGCAGCATTGCAGAATTCCCAGATGCCACTATTTTGCATTAAATAAAATATTTAAATTATCATGGAAGAACTTAGCTGGACTAATTTATGGTACATCTTATCTCATTTTAATAAAAGGCCTTGAAAGTTTTATTTCATTGTAAATAAGATTGCCAAATATCAGCCTAGTTAACCTCAAAACATATTAACAATATTACAAAAGTGAAAAGTAAAAGTTAACTAATACAGATAAAATTAACTGTTGATAAATGAAGAGAGCAGCTAGTTCAAGTAACGTTCAGTCTTTGTATAGAAATGAAAGCTGGCAGTGTGCTCCCTGGGCACGGCTGAGAAAAGGAGAATTTCTCATTTATTTATCCATAAAATTGCAGACAATTTAATAATAAGCATAGAACTGTTATTCAAAGCATGAAAATGCTAAATATCAATGTCTGGATATCAGAAAATAGAGGATGAAAAGAAATAGTAACAGAAATTTTTATCAGTCTGCACCATGAAATATTATCAAGTTGAAATTATCTTCCTGAATTTTATAAGCTTTTTAACTTCCTGTTCTCACTGGCATTTATTAAACCATAAGTCACCTTAAATTGGTTTACTTGTATTAAAATTTAATAAGCTCTAGTATACATTCAAAATAGAAAGTCATAGTCTCACATGCATTCAAATATAGATTTGCCTTTAATTTAAAAATAAATACCTTTGTTAGTTGGCATAATATTAACATGTTTGTTGACTTAGGAAAAAGTAAAATATGTAAGGGTGATATATTTCACTTTGTAGGAACTGAAATTTTTCTAGATTGGCTGTCTTATCTATGAATTAAATTTTAAATAATTTTCTTTCTCATGGATTCTCCTTCAAACTAAACATTTCCACTTCAAATACACAAGGGAGGTGAGTAAAGCTATTTAACTTTTAATTGATGTGTACACACTCCATCTATGAATAACAAAAATAGCTTGTATTCTTTTTAAAAATTAAAGTGCAAATGTTAAAAGCTTTAACATTAAAAAATAATCACAGAGGAGCCAACTAGAACAATATTATTTTTTATGTTTTGCTTTTCTTTGTTTCACTTATCTCTCCATTGTTTATATTTCAGTTTTCCTGCACAATCACTGTTTATCTTATTACATTAAAAACCCATTTATAGTAAGCTTTGATTTGCCCTCAAACACCAGTCTCAAAGAAAGTACTAACGGTACCACTTTTAGCCTAAAAAAATGAGCCACTTGGATAATAAATCATACAGTTATTAGAATAAATTGTCATTAAGTGGTATTAAGATGGTTATGAGTTAATAAGTGAATGAAGTTAATTTATTTTTGAATGAAGTTAATTTAAAATGAACAAAAAACTATTGCATTACTCTCTCTATATTTTTAATAGAATTCTGGCTAAAATAATTAAATATCTATAATTTCTTCATACCCAATTTTGGGAAACACTTTTGACTAATGAATTGGTAAATAATCACTAAAGAATTACACTTTATACTTCCAGTGAGCAAGAGCAAATGAAAAAAACAGTATAATGCAGACATTTTTGAGAAGATATAATTTTTAACTCAAATGCATAACTTGCAAAATGTTTCTGCCAAAATGTTGATGCTGCATTTAAAAATCACAAGGGATACCATTTTCAAAGGTTATATTGTTATATTGTCAAATGAAGGGCATACAATATAACTAGTTAGAGTAATGCAATTAGTGAACATGCTATGGTTAGAATTTTTTGAAAATTGTATCTGGCACAAAGTAAAGACTAAACAATTTACACATCACACATCATCAAACATAAATGATACTATAAAGAATTTGTAATGTGGCTCATGCACTGAATCATTTTTTTGAGCATGAGAATTTTCACTTTTATTCATAAGTCAGTCTCTGATTGTAGCTACATACTAAATACATTATTTTACCTACTAAAAATTAATGATTTTGCTCATTTTTGTTTTTTCCATTCAGTTTCAGTTGCATAATTTGATAAAACAAGGTATATTCCCGTGTGAATATTATGGTAATAATTTTAGGTTTTCTAAACTGCTGTATCTAAAACCTGAACTCTCTTACTTCGTTAAACGATCTCCTTACATTTTTATTGCATTAAACTGGCATTACAGTAATTCCTAAAACTGTGAAAACATTTTTGCCCAAATAATGCCAACAGTATAAGAAAAACCTAGTATGAATATGGTTAGGGTGTTGGTGTAAAAATTAAAATAATTATTTTTTCATGTATGATTTCTGAAACCTAAGTATGGAATATGAAAAACCAATTATATTTTCTTCTTAAGATTTTCCCCTTTATGGCTATGGGACCAGTTATCCATGTGAAAATTTTGAGGAATCCATAGTCTGTTAATTTAAAATTCCTATGGAGATCTGTATCTCTTCTTTGGAAAAATGTCTATTTGCAATGATGTGGATAAAGCTAGAGAGTAATACGCTACATGAAATAAGTCAGTACAGAAAGAAAAATACCGTATGATTTCACTCATATGACTCATATGTGAGTTTAAGAAAGAAAACAAATGAGCAAAAAATAAGAGAGAGAGAGAAAGAAACCAAGAAACTGACTTCTAACTATAGAGAACAAAATACTGGTTACCTAAGGGGAGGTAGGAGGAGGGGGGATGGGTTAAATAGGTGATGGGGATTAGAGGGCACATGTGAGGGGCACCGAGTGTTGTATGAAATGTTGAATCACTATATCGCACACCTGAAACTAATAACACACTAACGAATGTTAACTAACCGGAATTTAAATAAAAACTTTAAAAAATTCTTATGGAGTTTTAGTTTTTATTAGTTACCTTAAAAAAATTCATGTTCTTTGAAACAGTAATTTGCTTCTAGGATCAATTCTTAAAGAAATAATAAGAGATATTATTGTAAATTCAATAGTACATTATTTGTAAGAGTAAAGTAGCCCATTATTTATAAGAGTAATTATAAAGTATATGTATATGTGTATGATATATAATTTTCCCCAAACAGAGGTATGCATCAATAAAGACTTACTCAACCACAATTTTGAACACCATGTTTGAATACTGAGTTGAATGCAACTAATGCTTTTGAAGATTTACAGGCTGGGGATTTGCTCAAGATATAATGCTATGTGTCAAGGGAAATGCACAGATTATATATTTGGGATTACTCCAATTGCAATATATATGTGTGTGTGTATACACCCATACACGCATACACACAGACACACACGCACACACACACACACACACACACACACAAAATGCATCCAGAGGCACTAAAGAAACATACAAACATGTTTACAAAGGTTGTCTCCAGGGAATTACAATTTAGAATTCCCACAAAGTTGGATATTTTAATGTAAGAGAACCCAAATTAGATGATTCTTTCTTTCTTTCCTTCTTTCTTTCTTTCTTTCTTTCTTTCTTTCTTTCTTTCTTTCTTTCTAGGTCACTCAATTTTATTTTGTCTTTTGTTCAGTGTTCCAAGATTCATTGTTTATGCACCACACCCAGTGCTCCATGCAATACGTGCCCTTAATAGATCATAAGCATCATCAGTAAGATAATTAACCAGAAATTGTGTCCTTTCCATTTTCTGTGATTATATGGTGCTATACTATCTATCTACCCCCTTTCTCTTCCCTAATGCCTGCTTCTACCTCAAACTCACCTCCTCTGCCCCAGCCATGCTGGATGTTGTGCTTTTCTCCCCCTCCCCCACTATATTTCCACACCATTCATTTATCCATCTGTTTGTTTACTTTTATTATGTTCAGTTAGACAGCATATAGTATCATTAGACAGCATCATTAGTTTTTGATGTAGTGTTTAACAATTCACTAGTTATGTATAACACCCAGTGCTCATCACCACACATGCCCTCTTGAATACCCATCATCTGTTTACCCCATCACCCTTTCCCCCTCCCTTCTGTAACCCTTAGTTTGGTTCCCAGAGTCCAGAGTCTGTGCTTTGCATTTAATATGCCAGATAAGCAGATAGAACTGGTCATTCACTGCTTAGAACTCTCTTCCCCAGAGAGCAATCTGGCTGTACTCTCTCACTACCTTCATGGCTCTCCCCCCTCATGACTTGCATGTTCACTAGAACGTATATTTCTCCACGAGGACTCCTGTGTCCACTTTCTACAATATATCTGGCTTAGTGTAGATAGTGAAAAAGTACTAAGTGAATGAATGTTATTGTCCAGCAATATTTTTAATTATTAATATATCATCATCCATCCTTATTATGAGCAACAACAGGACTGCTGAAAATTTGGGACAGTGCAAATGAATTCCCTCTTGATGAATTTTTAGTTATTGATATTATACATGTAGAATTAATCATATTTCAATACTGAGGAAATAATTGGTAAAATTTGAGTAGAGGCTGAAAATCAATTTTATAGTGGCAAAACTTTTCAGAGTCCATATTTCTGTATACATACAGCATTGTAAAGGGTAAAGCACGATAGAGAAAACCTAACTGGGTCCTTTCATTTACAGGTAAGGAACTAAAGACCTAACAAGTTAAGGCCTAGTGAAAGACAAACATAAGCAACTGGTATTACTGAGCCAATACCAGAAATGAATCTACTAATTCCAGATATGACATGCATTACAATGATGGAAAAAGTTTCAAGTCTTCTTCCATATATCTGATGATATTTTTAGTTACTTTTGATGAAAGTAACCTTATAATGTATAGCCTTTCTATAATACTCATGCAAACACCTCTGATACTTAAATGTCAGTAGGTGTTTGTGAAACAACAAAAACAAAAAGAAATCTTGTATTAAAGACAGATCAGCCTATATATTAGTCACTAGCCTTGTTTTTTTCTCACCAAAAAATAAAATAAAATAAAAAATGCAAAACAAAAATAAAAAATATATGTGTTGATTAGGAGAAAGTTTTATTATACTTGCTATATGTAAACACAATTTTTCCTAAAGAATTTTAAAGATTTTCTTTTTTTATTTATTTTTTGACAGACAGAGATCACACGAGTAGGCAGAGAGGCAGACAGAGAGGGGAGGGGAGAAGGAGGCTCCCTGCGGAGCAGAGAGCCCCATGTGGGACTCGATCCCAGGACCCTGGGATCACGACCCAAGCCGAAGGCAGCGGCTTAACCCACTGAGCCACCCAGGCGTCCCTCCTAAAGAATTTTAAATGCACTATTTAACAATCCAAAGAGAAAACCTTATGACTTCTGAAAATTTCAGAGAAAATAGATTGGAAATGGGGGATGATTGTATTAAACTTTTCTCAGCAGAGAAAACATTTCCAAAGATGTTTGTACTTCATTGCGGTATGGGTAATCTCAACGACCAGTCAACCTCTACACAGTTTATCCTGACCAAAATACTCTCACAGGAGTCCAACGATCCTGAAAATATTGTACCTGATGGGAAAAAAAAAAAAATCTATCATGTCTCAGGACTTCATGCCTCTGAGGGAGCTCCCTCTTCAGTGTCAGCCTTAGACAGCAAGGCAATGGGATTTGAAAGAACAATTCATCAAAGGAGAGTTTGTGGTATCTGTTCCCTTGTGTGACAAAAACTCCATTATAATTTTCTGGTACACATGGCAAATTGGTGGTCAAATATATACATCTTTATCTATTTTGATCACAAAATTATAAGTCACACTTTACTGAAACCAATGAAAAGCATTGTACAAATCAACAATGAATGTGAGTTCCCTCTCCCCACCCAGAGAACTATTTTTTAACTATTCATTTGATGATGCAATGTTAGATTTTTTTTTTATGAAAAGGTGGTTTCTTTAATAAGAATGACCCTAAAGAGCTGATCACATCTATAAAATGAAAATTTAACTCCAATTGAGATTGTGTTTAATCTAATAGTTATTTCTAATTTGAACACTTAGAATTGACTACAAAAACGTTCTCAGGGAAATCCATTGACATCAAGGGAACTGTTTCACACAATGGGAATAAATTCAGTTCTCTCTCTCTCTCATTACTGGTGTTTTGTGGGTCATTTTCAAATTTGATAATTTCAACCATTTACCCTTTAAAAGTTTCAGAAGTAATTTATTTTGCACATGTGAGATATGGAACATAAAATTACTTTTAATAATCAAAAGTAGAAATGTAAGTGAGAATAAAATAAAAGTTAACTACCTAAAATTTCGTTTTATCAAGTGAATTTGGAATTGTAGCCATGCGCCATTTTTAGACTCCTATTAGAACTATTAATTAATATTCTGAATACATATTAGAGATTACTGATTAAGTGATAGCCTGGCAGCTAAAAATTTTCCTATTTTACTCCCAGTTCTTGGTTTATGCATTGAGAGTATGATTCACTGTGCACTTATGAGAAAATATTAATATTTCAAATAAGAATACAATTACCATTACAAAGATTGTGAGACAGACTACAGTGACATTCTAGGATCAAAAATGCCAAACAGGGGTGCCTGGGTGGCTCAGTGGGTTAAAGCCTCTGCCTTCAGCTCAGGTCCTGGTCTCAGGGTCCTGGTATCGAGCCCCACATTAGGCTATCTGCTCAGCAGGGAGCCTGCTTCCCCCTCTCTCGCTGCCTGCCTCTCTGCCTACTTGTGATCTTTGTCAAATAAATAAAATCCAAAAAAAAAAAAATGCCAAACATTCCTTGTTCACTGTTCAAGAGGTTTCAAATTATTTAAACACAGGACATTCCTGGAGGAAATAACTAAACTTTCATTTAGCCTTGGGAACTCAAATATATCTTCTGTAACCCTACCTAAGGGTAGGATTTCTAAGTTTAAAATTATATGTACTTTTCTATTCTATATCTAGTTTATTATGTTATAAATCTCTTTTAAAAATCACCCAGATTGTGTTTCTCTGATAGACTTCATACTCAATAAATTGCCAAATACTGTTAATTACTTTATCTGTACTGTGTCAAAACTTTATCTTTTCATTCACACTGACCACCATGTGAGTTCTGGTCTTTATCACTTTGAAAGTACGGGACCTGATTGGTCTCCTGGATGCCGCCTTTTTCTTTCTAGAGTTTGTTTGTGCAGTCATAGAGAAAGTTTCCCTACGTAGCTGCATTAGTTTTGTTATGCTCTCATCCAAGTATTTTTTTTTTAAGATTTATTTATTTATTTGACAGACAGAGATCACAAGTAGGCCGAGAGGCAGGCAGAGAGAAAGGAAGGGAAGCAGGCTCCCCGCTGAGCAGAGATCCCGATGCGGGGCTCGATCCCAGGACCCTGGAATCATGACCCGAGCTGAAGGCAGAGGCTTTAACCCACCAAGCCACCTCATCCAAGTATTTTTAATGGCTCCTATAGATCATTAAAAATGCCCAGATTCTTAGGTTAACATCTTACATTCCGCATGATTTTGTCTCCTTAATTTTTTCTAGCAAAGTTAATAAATAATACTTTAAATAAATAATACTTTATATAATAATACTTTATAATAATACTTTAAATAAACTTTTCAATTTTAGAATCATTTTAAATTTACAGAAAAATTGCTAATACAGAGTCCCCTGAACCTCACATCCAACTGGCCCTATTATTAACATCTTCTATCCATTAAGTACATTTGTCACAGTTAATGAACTGATATTGATACATTATTGTTGACTAAAGTCCATATTGCATTAAAATCTCCTTAGTTTCCACTGTATGTCCTTATTCTGTTCAGGAATTCCATGCAGGATATTGTTCCTCAATATTTTTATCTACAGGAAAGAGATTAAAAATTCCAATCTACAGCTTTCACAGCTGCAGATAAGATAATCTTTTACTCCTCCCAATTTTTAAGGTCAACTCTCATATATTTGTTGATTTCACATGATAGAGCTAAGGTGTGTTTTCCAGACTTGCATGCTTCAATAACAAAAAGTCAAACTAGGGGGCACCTGGGTGGCTCAGTTGGTTAAGCCACTGCCTTTGGCTCAGGTCATGATCTCGGGTCCTGAGATCCAGTCCTGCATCTGGCTCTCTGCTCTGCAGGGAGCCTGTTTCCCTCTCTCTCTCTCTGCCTGCCTCTCTGCCTACTTGTGATCTCTCTGTCAAATAAATAAATAAAATCTTAAAAAAAAAAAAAAGTCAAACTAGATGTTTTTCCAAGAGCTTTGACTGATTGGCATAAACATTTACTGGGGTAAACTACCAGAGATCACGACTTAGGTTTGTTTTGTATATAATTTTATTCCTTAGTGCCTAATACAATGTCTAGCACAAATAAATGCTGAGTCATCTATTTCAAACTATATTTGAGAAGATAAAAAAGAATGTATGCCACTTTGAAATGTCACTAACACTTTATACATCAGTATAATTATTACTAGGTAGATTTTTTACCTTTCCCAATATTTTTAACAGATATTGCACATTAAGAGCACAAGCATAATTACAAGGGGATACTTACAACACCAAGGGAAGAAACTACTTTTAGTCCCCCTCAAATACATTAGAAGCAAATTATAGTTAACATACTAATAACTATCTGTATTACCTTCATCAGTGAAGATTTCAATAAAGATTTATATGGCAACATACTATTGGCTCGATTTGAATTCCCATTGTCTTTGAATCAAACCAATAGAAATCTGACTTCTTTTTAATGTAATTTATGATGTAGATAGATCCCCCCGGATAGAATTAATGACTGTGCTGCATTATTAAAGTGAATTTAAACAGTTTAACATTATTGAACTGATATCAGAGAAAGACAGGTTACATCTGAAGAAAATGATAGCATATCACTCAAACATTGATAGTATTAGTAAATGTATGCAGTGTTTAAATGAACTGATGACATGTAAGTAAAACACATACTGAAATGAATGTACATATCTATATTCATTAATACCATAGTTCCAAAAAACAAATTAGACAAAATATGTAACCTCTATTTATAAAACATATTGCTCATAATCTAAAACAAGTAAGTTTCCTAATAGCTTTTACAATGCTGTTTCTTTCACTCTTTTCAACATTCAAAAAATTTGTGAATGATCTTTAATAAAATAGTCATGTGAACATGAAAATGATTAGATTGTTAATGGGTTTTGAATATTCCTGTGCTATTAAATCTGTGAAAATATATTCTTATATATTGTTTAAACATTTTGTAACTTCAAGGGAAGGTATCTACTAACCTGGCAGAATTTCCAGACACAGTTACAACGCATATCAGAAGTTAATGATATTATGATGAATGTAGGATAAGTGTAATTAAGAAAAAAATTCAAAGCTTTACCATTCAAATTTTGAAGGTAAGTAATATATATATGTAAACTCATATATGTTTCCATACATATATTTGTGGGTATAAAACAGAAAATAAGTTTAGCAATCAAACATATAGAAAAGCAAAATATCTAATTAAGACAAATCTAGGAGATTTATTTTCTAAACTATGAAGTTATATGTAGCCTAGTTTTTAAAAATCTCTATATTTTATAGAAGTAAAGAGGAGCAGAAATAGTATTGGTATCCTCAGTAAAATATAAGAAAGAAATCTGGGAAACTCTGGCCTCTAGAGGGTTGTTTCTTTAACCCTTACCATTTTAAATATATGTTCTTATTAAAGTGTAAACTGAAAAGGATTTCACATCATGTTCTGAAGAGATGCACTTACACCTCTCTTCCATATAGGAGTACTTTCCTGCTCTTCCTTTTCTTAGTGTTGTCTATTATTCTTTTTGACAAATCTTTCATTTTAACCATTATTTTCCCCACTCCTCTTTCACTCTAAATAGACTTGTCTAATTATTGATTTTTTTTAAATCAGTACATGGATATGGCTAACTGTATAAGTATTGCTTACAAATAAATGAACAACACTTTCCCAGGTATTCAAATCTAATAATTTTATTGCAAATATGGCTTCTGCATCTAGTAATACAAGAAGAACCACTTCTGAGCTCTGAGGAAACTTTACCTGACCCATCTAAGGTTCAAGACAAGTTTTCATTTTACTAATTTTCTCCTGTGTTTCCCAGTTACAATTCACTCTACTATATTCCTGAAAGTGTCAGTTTATCCACACGCTTTAATTTTTGTACATACTTTAGAGTCCAATATTAGTAACAGACACTCAAAAGATAACCCAAATTTATCTACCTTTCCCTCAACATTACGACTAATCTTTAAGTCTGTAGTCAGGTATTTCAAGTGGAGCATCATATATTTCAAATAGATTGTGCCTTCTTTTTGCATTGTCCCATTTCTCTTGTACTCATTCCTACTGAACCATTCGCTTTCTTTGCATGTCGTTTTAGCTAGCCAGTATTATACGATAACCCAACAATATCGTTATGACCGGGTGGAAGTTTTTAATTTTGAAAAAACTTCATGACCCTTTCTTACTCCCTACCAAGATGTTGAGGATTTTAGTCTCCAAATATTGGCACCCCCCATGACTCCCTCTTATTTTCAATATCACCTAGACTAGTGAGAACTTCATTACTTCTCACATAGGCAATTGCCACTGTGAGATAATGAACAGACCCATGAAATTGTAATCAGAGAGCCACATAAAAGCTTGATGACCTTAGACTGATTATTTCTCTATTCAAAATGGAAAAGGCAATTATATACTATAAAGTTATCCTGTAACTATCTTATAAAATTATTCAAAATTGTGTATGGTAAATGAGATAATTTAAGTAAATGTGCATAATTCAGTTCTTTGAAGTCATTAAATGTTTGTTGGGTCTGTTTCTATATGCAACAGAACTGGCTTCCCTAAAGATTAACTCACTATCATGTCATTTACCAGATCAAAATCCTTTAATATTTACCCTGTGACTTCAAGTTCTTTAAAATCTTCTCCCTGATCTTGTTTTAATCCTCCATAAACTCTGCATGTGTGTTTGTGTGTGTGTGTGTGTGTGTGTGTGTGTGTGCGCGCGCGCGCGTAAATAAACATTGGGAATATATTGAGAATACATCAAGAATAAGAGAAGTGTGTTCTCCGCAACACAGAATTTGCAGACTACTGGGGGAGACAAATTAGCGCAAAAAAGGTCTCAGCACCAGAGGTCACTTTATTGAGAAATGAAAGAAGAAACTGAAAGTCCTCCCTGGCTGGTGTATAGTAAACTAGCAGGAGAGAGTGACACCAAGTCAAGGTTTGCATAGGCCAAGGTTAAAAGTGTAACCTGGGCATTTTTTTGGTTTTGTTTCTTTTGTTGTTGTTGTTTGCCTAGTACTCTACAGTAATCATTGCAGGATCTTAATAACAGCAGGAAGAATGCAATGATCAAATTTACATCTCAAGGAGATCACTGTCTTGCTAATGACCACAAAAGAAGCCCAAGAGCACGTGCCTGGGAGGGTGATCTGAAAAAGGGAGGCAGCCTGGACTGGGGGAAATACCCTGGAAGTAGGGTTGGGAGGTGTAACAACAGGACTTAGTGACACCTAATGGGACGCTGGAGAGAAAGGAAAGGAGTCTCTTTATCTGTTTCTGACTAGGGTGAGTAAGTAGATGGAGATAGCCCTTAAGGGTATTAGAAGGGAGCTGGCTGGGAAGAGATTATGAAAGTAGAAAGAAAATATTGGCAGGTTTGGGATGGAGGGAAAAAAGTGAAGTGAATGGAATTTATTAGAGCTTTTTTTGCTCCGTTTTAATGGAGCAAAACCTTTGATCAAATTCCTAGAGAACTGTGAAATGTCTTACTACATAGCGACTATAGTGTCTTACAAATTGTGGATCATTAACAAAGTGGAATTAAATTTGTGAATGTAACGTCAATATCTCTGAGTCGTCTGTCTAGTTCTAAAAGTAACACGGATCCTAGAGCTTAATACACGCAGCATAACTGCCTTGGGAAGTCTTTGCACATGATTACTGAAGACTAAATAAGCAGGAGGGACTAGAGTGGAAAAAAGACAAGACATCAGACAGACAACTGCTACACTACTAAGGGCCTCAACCGTGGGCAAGTTCCTTTGGTTCTCTGACACATAGGCTTTTCATCTACTACAGAAGATAAGAGAGCATCTTATCAGCTTGCCATTAGGAGGAATTTGTTTAGAAGCGCTTGGTACAGGAACACCTGGGTGGGGCAGTTGGTTAAGCATTGGACTTTGATTTCAGCTCCTGTCATCATCTCAGCTTTGTGAGATCTAGTTTGCATGGGGCTCTGTGCTGGGCTGTGGAATCTGCTTAAGATCCTACCCTTCGGGGCACCTGGGTGGTTCAGTGGGCTAAATAAAACCTCTGCTTTCGGCTCAGGCCATGGTCCCAGGGTCCTGGGAATGTTTGTAGGGACAAAAGATCATATGTTTCTATAAGGAAATTATGTAATAAACACAGTAATTAATATTAGGAAGGAAATGACTAGGATAAAACCAAAATAAAATAATTTCATCCCTCAATATGAATTTTCAAAACTTCAAAGAAAATAAAATCCAGGGCAGACAAATCAATCTCCATGAAATATGTATTTTGTTTCAAAAATATATCCTGTATCAGAAGTGGGGTGCATTTATTATCAGTCTGCAAATTCTGAAAATACTACTCAAAAGGAGCTTATGAAGCAGTTAATATTTTCATGTTCCAGGTTACTTTTTAGCTTCCCAAAGTAAATATTTATCACATTAAAACTATTAGAGGGGTTATAGACATCTTTATTCTATATTTGGTCTGAAGCAAGACCCCAACTGTACATTTCTCTTATGATTTAATAGGAAACTGGATTAAATAATTTCTCCAGGTGGTAGACAATATTTTTTTTTCATTGTTACTACTTGAATCATCAGCAGTATAACTGATTGTCAAGAAGGTAAGGAAGCAAAAGCCCCAACATGCAAATTAAGTACAAGTTTACAATTCCCTGTCCATAATTTAGAAATCCAAAAATATTTCAGATCTGGAAATGGTGGTTACTCATATGGTGGTAAAAACTGACTTAAACTAACATGAACTATTACTTTTTGTCTGTTTTGTATATATATTCAGCCTTCTTTACTACAAAAGTTGGTGTATTTGTGAGTACTGCCATAGATTCCAGTGTGGAGATTACATGATATATGATTTATGTGTTACATCACCTTTCCAAAATCTGAAAAATTCTTAATTCTGGAAAGCATCTCATTCTAAGAATTTTAAGCATACATAACAAAACATCAGCTTTCAAAAATGTACTCAAGCTATGAGACTAGAAAGTATAATAGGAGCAAATTTGAATATGTTAATATATTTGGCTATACAGTTATCAAATACAAATATATACATTTATTCTGTGATATGACATTCCTATTTCTTGTTTTTTAACAATTATATATAAAATAACAGCTATATCTGCTTTTGACAGATGTGCATCTTGGTGTAGAGTATTTTGGTATTTCCTGATCTCTGGCTTTTCACAAAGTTGAAGTCATTTATACAATATAAATGCTTGTGTTAAATAATGAAATTGATGAACTTGCTTTGTACTACATAGAGAAGATTGGATCCACCAATTATAAATTCCCCTTTACCTTTACATTGCTGTTTATCTTTTTCATTTAATTCTCTTTTCTTTCTTTTACAGAAAAAGAGTTGATCTTTACTTTAAAGCTAGCATCTCCATTACGCTCCAATGAATATCCTTTATCTAGCCCAACCCTCCAGTATTTCCTTTTAATTAGATCCTCTGCCTCAGTATATTAAGAATTAGTTACCCTAAATAATTAAAGCTTTTCCATTCATAATACCATCTTTCTTACCTACTATATTCCCCTTTCTTTCCCTTATTCCATTATTTGCTGGTCTTGAAATAATAGAGAAATTGCTGTCTCCAATTCCTGACCTTACTTCATGGTCTATCTTGAAATCCTTTTTCTTTTTTTTTTTTTTAATTACTCCATTATAACTTCTCTCATGGAAATCAAGAGTGATCTGTCAGTTATCAGATTCCATAGTTATTCCTTGAGCCTCATTTTCTTGGATTTCTCTAAAGAATCAAAATATTTGTTCTTGTCTATCTCTGGCTACTGTGGTGATATGGTTTTCCTACTTCCTCCCTCCTTTACTGACCATCTCTTTGCTGTTTTCATTGGCATTTCTTCCTTTGTCCCTTCTCTTCTGGACATATTGGACTGTTCATTATCCCCTAAATATTATATTCACTTTCCATATCCCACATTTGTGTTTATGTATTTGTGTGTTTCTCCTACCTCTGAAAGTAAAAAGCTTCTTCATTCCTTAAGTCTTAGCTCAAATTTCATCTTTTGTATGAAGTCTTCATTAAATAAGTATCAGTATTCTACTCCTCCTTTTGAAATTCTCAGACCCTTTTATATATACCTAATCAATAGCCCATTATTTTCTACATCTTACTATATTTTTGGTGTGTGTTTTGTTTTCATTACTAGACTATCAGTTCTGTGAAAATGGGTTTTGTGAGTTTCAAAAGGGTTCACTTGAGAATTTCATTTGAATGTAAGCTCAATGTGAACAGGAATGTATGTTTTGCTTACTATTCAATCCTCAACACTTGGGGGAGTGCTTGGTATATAACAGAAACCCAAAGAATATTTGTTGAATAAATATACAACATAGCACCTAAGGTATATGACGATACATAATGATACTATGCAAAGTGTTACTGAATTACATTAAAAATTCAAAACATTTGATTCCAAGTGAACGTTCCTTCCTTCAAAGTGAGTGAACTCCAGAAGTTAAATATTTATGCCCATGATGCCAGGCCACATATATGGGACTTTACACCAAATTAGTTTGTTGAATCATAAATTATAACTATCTCGGTATCTGAGATACTGTTTTTAACAAAAGCAGTATTATCCAACTTTACTTAATGTATTGCTTTAATTTGGCTCTCAATTATATGTGGCTGGAGATGAAATCTAAAAACTCGAGGTTTTAGTCACATAACTCATCTACAAGGTCTTGGATTTTGGATTGTCACAAAGTATTCAGAAATGTTTCTTGTCAGGTTGAACAATTATTGAACTTTCTCCCTTCCCAACTTCTAAATTCTTTAGGATTTCGTCCTGGACCCTTTCCTTACAATAATCCCAGAATCCCATCTCCTGGATTCTTTTTTTACAATGATCTTTCTCATTGATTTACATACTTTAAGTATCATCCTATGTCAATGGCTTCCAAATTTACACCTCCTAACTTCTACTTTGACTGCCAAACTATAATTTCTAGTCACCTCTTTTGATATTCATCTAAACTCTTTTTACCTCCCAAGTATTTTCCCAGTGGTGACCTCACCCTATCTTTGCCACTTTACTAAACTGAACTCAGTCACCTAAGTTATGATGCTAAGATTCATTATGACACCATGCCCTATACTATGTCACTGTTTTCTAAACTTTCTCCCAAAGATCTGGTTAACTGAAGTTTGTTTTTGTTTTTGTTTTACCTATCATCTTTGAATGGTGAGGTTTCTTTAGCAAGTCAATTCCAGCACACAAATAAGCATTGTTCATTTAGAGAAAATGCTGAAAGTTTCAAATCTTTATGTGCCAATTGAATATATGTGGTATAAATTACACAGAAACATACTTAAATAATTCAAGTTCTACTCCATTTATTTCAGTATCAAATTATTTTTTTCTTTAGAAACTTGCATCCCAAAATCACTTTTAAATGAATGCTGAGCAATTAATTATCATCATAAAAGTAGTGTCATATACTAAAAGGAGTTTCTAATCTTTCATTTAGTTCCATTCCTGCTACTTCTTTATTACTATGGGCCGAATTTTGCCTTGCCTTGACTACTTCCCCAGCTTCCTAAGCATATCCCTGTCTCCCCAGTCATTGACATAACAATAATCTCTTTAAGTGAGACTTTGAACTGTTACCTCCTCGACCTCCAATGGCTCCCTGTCAGTTGTCCCATCACTGAACTTCTCAGAGTCTCAGTCTTACATGCCCTATTCTGAGTCTAACACCTTCCTACTTACATGCATCCAACAAGTTGCTTCACTTCATCTGTGTTTCTGAGAGTGCCCTGTTATCCTCCCTCCCCTAAGGTCATTTGGCCAGGTAAGATAAACATTTTCTGAAGGAACAATCAACTCAAATGTCTCCTTCTCCAAGAATTTTCTTTGTTCTCCCAAATCCTGGCTGGATTTTCCTTCTCACGACTCCATGAATACTCAGGGCATATCTCTCACTGCACCAACCTCGTGGTTTATATGTCAAGTTATCTTACTACAGTATGAGCTCCTTGAGAACCCAGCCTGCGCATTAACTCATCTTCTATCCCTGGCACAGTTGTTCATTAAAAGGAAAAATAAGTGATTAAATAAGTGAGTGAATGAAACTCTCTTCCAGAGCTATGAGACACACAGTTAAGAGAAGTGTAGATCTTGTCCCCAGACAAGAAATATATGCATCCTTAGACTTGGTGACAAATAACACAGTAGTCAATGCCTATATTTGGTATGATACATTGTTTTTTTTTGTTTTGTTTTGTTTTTTTTTTACCTTTTGGAGCTTCTATTCAATATATATAACATATAAACATACTATCTATTCAATATATATGAAAGAATTAAGAATTAAGCTCTCAAGCATAAGTGCTTATATCTTTAGATTCATAAGGCAACGGAAGTGTGATGACAAATCTGAAATACCTATTTAGAGACACGAAGGTCTCTCTATTATGTGTTACAGGAATGGTATGAAAAAATGCAAAGAGCTCCAGTCCAGCAGATTATAAACACAGAATTAGTACTACCTCTGCCTCTAATTGAAGACTTTATTAAAAAGTCATTGAATCTGTCTGTTTTCTTACAAAACGGGAATTATACTTCAGGAATCTTTCTACTCTAGTGTTTTGAATATAGCTTTCAAAAGAACAGAGAACCTGCAATGGTAGAATATGTGTTTCAAGTGAAATAATGGAAAATATTTGGAAGAAGCTTAAGACCTATTAACATTATTTTCTCACAGTTCTTAATTAACAGATGAACTGATAACCATTCTAGATTGTCATAGGTTACGGGCATACTCTAATTTTCATAGAAGTGTTCATAATATTACTACAGAATTTTAGTTGTAAAAGTGAAGGAAAAAATACTGCCCTTCTAAAAAACCATTAAAGGCAAAACCTCTGGCTGTATACAAGTGTTTGAAAGATACAGTAATTCTAAGACTGGGAAGGGTGTCCCTGCCCCTAAGGCAAAATGAGTTTTTAAAAGTTTGGGAAATACTACCCCAACATTCCCAAATTGGAGTGTTTTAGCAAAAGTCATTGCTGTGCTTACTAAAAGCAAAAGAATCTCAAAATCACATTGAGTCTATAGTAAATCATGCAACACTTGTTAGGGAGGCTTTACGATGAGAACAAATGTGAGGGTGATAAAATCTCTCTATTTTCATGATACCAGCTGCTGGATTCTAGAAGCAGATGTTTGCATACGAGTAAAAGAGATGTCATTGAAACTTTTAAAGTTAGGTGAACTATGGGACATTTGCAAAGTTTGGTAATCAAAAATAAACTGAAGCTGCTCACAGTTTGGGGAATATTTTAAGCCAGATGAATTCTGCAAGTCCTAAAACACAGCACAAGAGGGTGAAAAAGTTGGTATTAAGGTGCTCTCAAATAAATGCAGTCCAATAAAAACGTATTGGGCTTGAAAAGAATAATTCTTGGCAAATAATACAATTTCTTAAATGCCACATGTTTGAATCATAAAGCAGCAGTGTCTTTAAAAATTTGTAAATGATTTCTTCCTGGCATTAAATATTCAACAGTTCCTTCTCCCCCCCCGTATATGGCAGTAATTTACCATTTCCTTCCTAAGACAAATTGACTATTAAGTTTACAGCAGCATTTCTTTTAAAAATTATTTTCAGAGATTGCGAGATGGCTGCTGAGAGGATGGATGTCACCATGACGTCCACGTCCTTACTTTTGTAGAAGCGATTTGCTATTGCCTGTTATGGGAAGGTCTGGGGAAAGACACTGATGGATTGGGAGGGTCAGAGCTGCAGTTACCGTAGTGCAGCATAGAAAACAGAATGGAAGCTTGAGAATGAATATAAAAGTACCATCCTGTTACTTTCCTACTTAGGGTCAGTTCTAGGGGAAATTGCAAAGTAGGTCAAGCTTATGTTCAGTGTCCTAATCCTGCCTCAATAAGCCTTTCCCAAATCCTGTATGCATGGTTCCACTCCCTTTTTGGTGGACAAGAGCTTCACCTTTTATTCCTCCATTTCCCTACTACTTCTTTTTTAAGTCATTCCTTCACAGCAAAGTATAGGTTGAGGAAACTTTAAACTGTTTCCTTTCCAGACATAATTAGAAATATGGTGAAATTGCAGTCATTATGCAGTAAATTAGGGAGGGAGATGGGAAAGAGTGGGGCTCAGAGCCTCGCCAAACTGAAATCACATAACAAGTACTGCAGTCCTTTAAACTAACCTAATCCTGTTTGAATATGGGGTCCACAAGCAAAATTCAAGCACTGACTTGAAAAAGAAAAAAAAAAAAAAGAACAACAACAACAAAAATCCATTACCTTTAGTTTTTGTAGTTTTGCAGAATGTCCTCTGGGAAGAGGGAAGGCAGCCCTTGAGAATGTAATTTAGTTTTAAAACTGAATTCACTGGAGCAAACCTGGCTTATTTGGTATTTCTATTATTCTCAACTTTCCATTGATTTTATTTTTATTAGATTTTAATCAGGGATTTCATTGTGAAACGTTTGAACCCAGAATGTAACTTAAGTCAGATTTTCTAGTGGAAGAGAAAGGACTGCAAAGGTGCAGAATTGAATAGGATAAAAAAAGAAAGAGAGAAAGAAAGAAATTATAAGGCAATTAAATAAAAGGAGAAATGAGAAATAATTTGAAGGAAGCAACTCCTGAGGATCAGAAAGTCCTGGAATCCAGTTACAGAGGAAGGGACCAACAGCTGGCTACCTAACAGGGGCTTTAGATTCCTGGATGGTGATGCTTCCACTGCCATGACAGCAAAGGCTGTCAACACTTACAATGTGCGATGCTATTCCACTAGCGTCCAGCTTCAATTCAAGAACTTGGTTTTAGTCAACTATAAAGATAGCAGAAGACTGATTATCCTTGAAAAAATTGATAACAGTCCTAAGCCAGCAATAGGGAGTTCAGAGAAATCATCAGACTGCATGCTGAACACTGCACATGTATTTATTATCTGGGAAATGGTACAGACTTATGGTATAGACTACTGAATTTTAGGGAAGGCTTATTAAATCTTTTTAAAGAAGAAAAAGTTATTGCTAACAAACAAAATACTTTACCAGACTTCTGTAGTGGACAGAAATTCAGAGATACAGGCACTTCTTTAAAGAAGTCAGAGTGGATTGTTTTACTTACCTACCTACCTGCCTATAATTAATATTTGACAAAGGGAGCATGAAGAAAATCTAATTGACAAATAGAGAAGAAGGGCACAAAAATGCAATCAAATAGAAAGAAACTAAGAACATTCTTTAAGAATCTTTTAAATTCCACTAAGAGAAACTAAAATAATCTCTTTCTATTAGAGGATTTTTTATATAAAATCCTTAAATCTATCCCCAGCGGTGGTGCCCTATATCACTCCTTCAATTAACTACTGAACCCTTCCAAATATTTTTGTTAAAATTATGAGTAACATATACTAATGTTGTATATTTGGGATGATTAAGCTGATAGAAGGAAAAACCACAGTAATCAGGAATAGAACTACTGGGAAAAATCTGTGCAAAAGAGAAGAAAAAAGTAATATTTAAACTAATGATATGAAATCTCAAAGGCCTAAGCCTTTTGCAAAGGAAAACCATTATTAGCACAGAAATTTCCTTGAAAATGTGAAGATTATTCTTGCAATTGATTCTACTTTCTAAGTTAAGGAAATATTTCGATTTAGAAATAGAACATTATCTTTCTTTTTTTTTAAAGATTTTATTTATTTCTTTCAGAGAGAGAGTATGAGAGGGGAGAAGGTCAGAGGGAGAAGCAGACTCCCCATGGAGCTGGGAGCCCGATGCGGTACTCGATTCCGGGACTCCAGGATCATGACCTGAGCTGAAGGCAGTTGCTTAACCAACAGAGCCAGCCAGGTGCCCCCATTATCTTTCTTAATAGAAAAAAAATTAAACAAAGAAAGAAGCCAACTAAGTTAATATAAAAATGTAAACTATAATATACTACTGATTTTTTAAATTGAAATTGTTAAGGCACTACTACAAATTTTTAGAAGAGAAAAAGACTCATAAGCAGGTTTCTTTTTGTTTAATTTTTGGTTTCTTTCTGCTAAGAGGAAATTTACTTTTGTTTCTTAGGAGATTTTAAAGGTATTAAAATGGGTTTAATATTTGAAATCTGACATGAGCTAATTGTTTAAATACGGCTGTCATCATCCTTCATCTGTAAAGAAAATTATTTTTTATAAGTGTGCATTGAATTAATTTGGCATTACTTCTCATGATGCTTTTCAAATAAATTAACAGCGTACATTGACCAAGACAATGTCTGATTGCTTCTTCAAACATTTTAAAATTATTTCTGAGTAAACTGTTCATTACGTGAATAGTATAAAGCACTGGGTAGGCGGGGGGCTCTGAAGGCATGCCATTTTATTTCTAATGCTGACTTCACTACTTACAGCTATAGAATATTGAGAAAATTTCTTAATATCTACTAAATATGAGAGTAACATTACTTACCTATTTATAAATGCAATGAAAAATAAATAGGATAATAAGTTTTAAGTGCTGAATAATTCATTCAATGCATATGAGCTATTTTGATGTTCTCCCCTAAGGTTTGCATACATGAATTCAGGTTTTAACTTACTCTTCAATATTTATTTGGTATCTAGTCATAGAAGTGGATCAGATTGTCTATTTGAACAAGTTTTGCCATTTAGAGACAAAGTTGTGTAGAAAAGACACAAGTTTTGGCTATATCTAGAGCGAGGATAATATTCCAACCTGCTGAGCAGATTAATAAATTTCCCATAAGCTCAGTTTTCTTAAATGTAAGATAAAAATGGTAAGTATTTTAGAGTTTGGAGGTTAAATAAGCTAACATTAAAATGCAGCTAACACTGTTTATAGTAAATAGTAAGAACTCAGTAAATGCTAATATCCTCCTCCAATCTAGATAGGTAAATGGATATTGATATAAACATAGATAAGAATGAAAGAAAAGAGAAAAAAAGAGGAGGAGGGAAGAAAGAGAGGAAGGAAAGAAGGAAGGACGAAAGGAAGGAAGGAAAAGAAAAAAGTTGATATAGATGATGGACATCGAGATAGATAAGATGACAGATGGAGGTAAATGAGAGAGAAGAGGGATGGGGGGGCGAGGGAGAGAGACAAGAGACAGAGAGAGAAAGAGGAGAAGGAAAGAGAGATCTCTCATCTCTACTAGTTACATACAGTTTCTTGAAGGCACACTCCAAGTCAAATTTATTTTTGATGTTCCTAAAGAATCTAACTCTCCTCATGTATTACAAGAATTTATAGATATTTTTTAAATAAATGATTAATAAACAGTCAACGAATCAATGAAATACTACTTTAGTTAATCCTCCAAAATCATGTTTTAAAGTAGAGGTAAATAGGTCTCCTGTAATTCATTATTACATATTATCTAAGTGTGGCTTTCAGATTCCTAATATCTTTCCCATATTTATTAATAAGGATATGTGGAAACTACTCGTTTTAGAGGAGATACTTGCATTAGCATTCTCAGTCTTACACTAGCAATTGTTTCATGTGTAACATTAACTAAAATATATGCCAAATGTATGTTCTTCTAAGAATAACAGCCATCTTCCTAAGGTATTATTTTCTGATACCAAAATTGAAAAAAACAGACTTTCAGTATAAAGTACATCTGCAGACGTGAATGAAACCCCTTCCTTTTTCTATAAGGATCCTTACCCCTTTCCATCAAATACATCACTCACGTGGTTAAAAAAAATTTAAAGAGTTAATGTGAACAGCATATAAACTTTTTTTGATTAACAAAGTTTCTCACGAAAATATAATAAATGCAAACTCTTTACTTACTCTATGCGGCTTTTCAAAAAGTAGCCAATGCATTATCCATCAGTCACTTTATTACACACATAGATGAATCTATGTTAGGTTCTGTATTCACATATTACGATCCAACAACCCATTATTTAAACTATGTCTAAAAAATTAACATATTAAATATGATATAATCAAAACCCATCAAGGTCACTTAAGTCACTTCAAGTAAATATTCAAATTTGTAGGAATTATAAATATTCCATAAACATTCAAATACCTTTTATTGAAAATAATTTAAAACATAATGTTGCATTATTAGACAAAAAGTTGCTATGGCATATTTGGCAGTTAAAACTTATCAAAAGAATGCCTTTTGGGAGGCCAACTTTAAAAAAAAAGCAACTACAGAAATTTAAATATATATTATACTGAACATATGCATTTATGTCTGTATTGAATTTATATATGTGTGAATGTGTGTATTAAAATTTCAATATGATCTGAGAAATTAATAAACATGATATGTATTGAAGTATGTATGATATGACAGACTGCACTACAGGCAAAATGTATTTTCTCTGAATTGTCAACCAATAAATATCTTAGAAGAATAAATGACTATGTCAACACAGTTTAAAAGTAGTTTCTCATTAAAAAACTGAAATAATAAACATTAGAAATAATAAACTGAAATAATAAACATTAGAATATTTAAATACTATTAGTATTTTGAGAACTAGTGTTAACAAATATAAATGCATTTGTAATTCTGAAATTGATTTATCCAGTTGTTTTTTTCCTTTTTTATAATGATAAGACATAAAAACCTATTCACAGTCACAGGGTCTAATTCTTACACATAAGAGTTGCTCACTTTTCTTTGGGTGAATCATTAGCAAATATTTCTTTGTGTTTGTAATGATAAAAACATCAAAACTCATAAAACAAAAAAATCGGAGATAGACTTTTAGAAAAAAAATGTATTTATTAAGAAGTGTTTCTTTATTATATCTCTATCAGGGCCAACAAGTACGTGTTTATTTGACATCCCTGCAGATTTAGATGTAAATCCAAAAAAGGAGCCAAAACTTTGGCTTTGCTGTAATTTGACTCTTGAATAACGACTTTGAGGCTAAAATTCAAGCTAAAAATAAACAAACCTTGCTAAGAGCTATAAAATTCCAATCAGGTTTTCATTTTACCTAAATGTGGTGAATTTACTAAATTTAATCTTGTAAGCTAGTATATTAAGATGTGCATACCTAACTAATATATGCCCTACTTTCCTTGTTGAGAAACACAAAATGGGAAAGGTTAGGAAATGTCCATAAAGATAAGAACAATCTAGTGACTCTGGTCAAGTTCTCATTTTAAGAAGATTACAGACTAATATCCATGGCCTTCCTTTTTCTGTTGTTACTGAGGTATTGAATAGCTGCTTTTTGTCTGGGACAAGATCTGGATTTGCTGTTTCTTTTGATTTATTATCAATGGTCCATTCCACCGTGATAAACTGCAACTCCAGGGCTAATAGGTTTATAATGATTGCTTAAGCTTTACACTTTGTAAGCATTGGAAGGCTTCACTCACCTTGTTCAAGTGGTTGGCTTTTAGTTGAAGTAGTTTTCATCTTGAGTGCCTCCCTAACAGACATGTCACAGCAGGAGCCTTTGTTAGTGTCTTGATCACTGTCAGCCTGATCACTGTCCCCGTGCCCACTGTCTCTCAGGCTGGCTCTTTCTGGGTCCTTAAACGTGGAGCTACTGAAATACATATAAAGAAAAAGAAGAGAAAGTGTTGTCTCTAGGAGTCTGAATCTGAAATGTAGTCTCTTGCAAAGCAATTTTGACACGAATGCAAATGGGGAAGCCGAGAAAGTTATTTAATAGGCCTTACCTTTGAACAAACTGCTGCCTGCTGCCCATGTAATTGGGCTCTGCGGGAAAATTGTCTGTCTGCGAAAGAGAAGGAAAAAAATACGTATAGTTGTACACTGGACAAATCTCCTGCAGAGCAACAAGATTTCCTAGTGGAAAAATGATTAATAATTCAAAAATTCCCTTAATCTTCAGATTTGTACATTTTAATTAAATTGGAAATTGCTGACATGTAATTATGTACTCAGAACAATTAAATGATTCCGGTCCACAAATTACCTGTTAAAGTAAACAATGAGCCTGTCATAACTGGCATTCTCTGTTACCACGAGGATGGATAACACAGTCTGTGTTGTTTCATTACTTAGATATTAAGATCGAACATTTGTGGGAGGAGTGGAAAAATGACCTAATTTTCCATATTAAAAGTGTGAATTATTTAATAACACTCATTTTTAAACATAATTACATTATCTGCTGGGATTCTATGCCCTCCTTGATGTCATATCACTTAAAGTCATCCACTCCTCAATTAAGAGATACAGGGCATTTACTTCAAATTTTGCCAATAACAATTACAAGCATGGCACATATGGCTGAACTCATCTCTATAATTTATTCTCATCTACATTCTTACTACGGCATTGAACTCAAAGCAGGCAGTGGGAATGGGTAATACTTCTGGCTATTAAAAACAAAAGTAAAATGAAAACAAGAAATAAAATGTTACTTAAAATATTGAGAGTGAAGACATCGAGAAACCAGGCTTGTTTTTGTGGTTGTTTTACTGCTTCCAAACTGATGTGGAGGTCTGCCAAAAAGAACTGAATTCTCCTTGTATCACGGAACAGAGTCTTTTGGGAGAAAGATACTAGATCTTTCATAGATCTCCCTATACTGTACATTCATACACATCACTTCTTCTTGCAGCTGACTCAGCGACAAAGGTTCTCCTGTTTTCTGCATCACTTCATATCACACCATTGTGCTCTGAAGCAGCCACGGATTCATACAACATCATCCACCACGCAAGTATCAGTGACACGGGAGCATGCAATTCATGAAGAAGAGGGCCCAAGGTAAGGCTTAATGTAGTACAATATGTGTTTTCCTTATAAATAAAGCTCATTTAAACTAACAGGACCCTTTTTTCTTCCCATGTAATAATTTGATTTTGTGGTTTTCTTGAACTACTACTGGAAGGAAAAAAAAGAGATATGTTAAGAGTAATAGCTTAAAGTACTACCTAAGTTTCACTGTTAAAAGTTTGGGGGCAGGAAGTACCCTCATAAATTTCTTAATCTATAATCTTTTTCTGTTGTTCAACTGACCTTTATCAAAGTGCAAAGATGAAGGTAAATAAGGTCAATACATTTCTCACTTCTGATCCACTTTAACTAGTAGTTGGTAGCAGACATTTTTCATTAACATGTTTTACTAGTTTTTAGATTCTGTGAAGCACCTTCATTTTTCTTTTCATAATGGCAAACTACTGATTCTTAAGGATAATGATCTTCTAGTAAAAATAGAAGCGGCGACGGGGGCATGGGGGAACACCTGGGTGGCTCAGTCGGTTAAGCGCCACTTGATATCAGCTCAGGTCTTGATCTCAGGGTCATGAGCTCAAGCCACATGTTGGGCTCCATGCTGGGTGTGGAGCCTATTTAAAACAAAATAAATTGAATCGAATTAAGTTAAATTAAATAATAGTGGCAAAAAAACACTGGGGCAAAATGTTTGCAAAAGAATTCTTCCAATTTTTAAAACTACATTACTTAAAAACTCCACATTTTAACTTAATGAGATTTGCTGAATTGGTCAAAAACTTGCATGTGACTGATTATTGTTGCCAGTTGAAGACTAAGCTATGGATATCTTAGAATACTTCAGAAAAACAGAATCTTGGGTATTAAGGAGAGAGTAAAATGTAAAGAGAAAGTGGAAACTCTAGTTTTTATAAGTGTTATTGTAAGTAACCTTGTGACTTTAAAGGCTTTAATTAGGTGGAGCATCACAGGCTATGGATCCCTATTCAGTTAGACATGGGAAGACAGACTGGGAAACTTTCCTTTGTCTGTTCTAATAGGGACAGTATCTGAAAAGTGTTTGCCTATTGCTGAAGTACTAAACAGCTCTGATAAGATACAGGACTTAAACTGAGAAATACATTTCCCCACCGAATGAAGAGCTGTTTTTAAATTATGTGTGTGTGTGTGTGTGTGTTTGCATGAATGCATCAGAGTGCTTGATGAACACTGAGCAAGAGTATTGCCAT
Organism: Taxidea taxus jeffersonii; assembly: GCA_003697995.1. Taxonomy (NCBI): domain Eukaryota; kingdom Metazoa; phylum Chordata; class Mammalia; order Carnivora; family Mustelidae; genus Taxidea; species Taxidea taxus. Next base: position 44,064 of record ML103493.1, on the reverse strand, counting down.
CAAATGTTATTTTGATGAAAATAGAAACACGAGAGGAAGTCGTTTAAAAGGGGGATTTTAGATGAAAAGAAAGATTAGAAAAATAAAGCAGAGAGAAAGGCAAAAGAAAAATAGAAAGGAGAAAGAGAAAGAAAAAGGTGTACATACTGTGGAGGAATGAGGGTGAAGTGAGGTAAAAAGGAATTGAAAAAAAAAAGGTTGGTTTATTACTGTAGAATTTCACAAAGTACAACTTTTAAAAATTTGCAGTAACCAGTAGCAGAATAGCAGAAGTTTACTAATAATGCCTGAATTTATCCAGTAAAATAGGTAGAAATGTGAGAGGTTTTGTGTGTTTATAATTATCATAATGAAATAGCCATTTGGCCTTTAACAAACATATAACTAACTCACTATAAAAACCACACTGGTTTTAATACAGAAAATAACATTTTCATTATCCAGGCTCCAAGGGTGTCAGAAAACTCATTTAAAATAATCTGAATATAAAATAAATGTATTTGCATAGAAAAATGAAAATAGGCCCAAAACAAAAGCCATATGTACCACAGCATCATTTAATTTAGAAATAGAAGGGTTTTAAGATATTTTCCAATAATGTACTCTAAAAATTTATTTCTACCTTGCACATATCTAAATCTTAACTTTTAAGTCTCTAAAATTTAAGGTCAGACACTTGTGGCGTTTTAGGTTTCAGCAGATTAATTAAATATGAATATTTGTAATTCTTAAAAACTATCCTCTTCCATACAAACTAATCATACAAACTAATGTTTTCCCTTCAAACTCAATTTGAATGCAGTAACTTTTACTTTGAAAACATGTAATTTGTTTGTTATTTTTTTCAAAGTACCTGGAGTTGGTAGTTCATTACAGAAAAGTTCCAAATAAACACCTTAAAAACTTAGGTGATGATCTTTTTAATCTATTTCAGTCAAGATAAAAGGCAAAGGCTGCAGGATTTTTTAGTGACTATTCACTCATAACAAAACAGATCTAAAGTATCTTATCAAACTGAGTCCACCCTCCTAGTTTGACTTTTTGTTTTATTGTTATTTTGTTTGCTGAACAGGAAAACTTATATGTTCCTTACTTTCCTTTGTACTGAAAACATGGAAGTAATAAGCAAGTAATCACTTAAAGAGACACACAAAGTGGGTAAGTCTGCATGATATGAAGGGTTTCTTTGATTATTTGCCTCTGTGTGTTTCTCCAAAAGTACTCAGCAGATTATAGTCAATTTATAAGTGACATTCAAAATCAGAATTTTTTGTCAGCAGTAATCAATAATAAACTATTCCTAAAGTACATCAGAATATATGTTTATATATTCTACAATTTGCTCATCCTATTAGAACTCTAGAAAACAAATCATGATCTAAAAATATAAACATCCATGAGGAAGACCAAAAGGAAGCACCTACTGAAACTGAACCATATTGGCTGAAATTGGGTAAATTCTTTATTTGTGGAAGTAGATTAATTTGATCTGACCACTTACAAGTGGCTAAGAAAGTTGAGTTGAAAATGGAAAGTAAAAGGAGGCAAAATAGATTTCTGTTCCTTCCTTTTTCCCCTTCCTTCCTAAGTTCAATAAAGCAAGAAAAAGAAATGAAGGGTAAATTTAAAAAGAAGGGGAAACTTTTCAGTTATTGTATTCACAAATAATATTGTTTAGGCAGAAAATAAAAAGGAATCAAAACGAATCATAAACAAAACTTCCTAGAACCAATAAATAAGCTAAGGTTGCCATATTCAAGGTCATCACACAAAAATCAATATTTCTATATTCTAGCAACCAACTATAGATAATCAAAATTTCAAAAGCAATACATTTATCATAGTTTCCTAAGATTCAAATGCTTAGCAAATAAATATTTTCAAATTATAAGTACAGAATCTATACCCTGAACATGACAAAAAATTATGAAATGAATCAAAGAGGACCTAAATAGATGAAGAGATATATTGTGTCAATGGAGTGGAAGACTCAACATGGTAAAGATGTTAATGGTCCTCAAACAATCTATACATCTAACATAATAATATTCATATTTACAGTATGATTTTATGTAAATATAGATGAGAATCTAAAATTTGTAACAAGAAACAAAATGACTATAAAAGGCAAAATAATTCTGAAGGAGAATAAAGTTGAAGGAATCACACTATTTTGAGACTTACTAAGAAGCCACACTAATCAAGACAGTGTAATATTGTAGACAGAAAAGACACACAGATCAATAGAAGAAGAGACTGCCCATAAGTAGCCCACAGAAATACGGCCAATTGATTTTTGACAAAGTTGCAAAGGCAATTCAATAGATAATTCAGTAGAAAGGAACCTTAACCTACACTTCACATTTATATATAAACATATGCATATATATACATATGTATGTATATATATGTCAAAATGGATCATATGTCTAAATGTAAATGTAAAACTATAAAACTGTAGAAGAAAACTTAGCAGAAAATCTTTGTGACCTGACATTTGGCAGAGTTTTTAGACATGATAGCAAAAAAGAGCATAATTCATAGAAGAAAAAAAAAGAGCCAAACTGACACAGCAATTTGGTATTTACTACAATTTGGTATTTAAAGAAATGTAAACTATTGCTTTAGGAAAAGAAAAAATGAAACAAGATGGGATCGGGAGGGAGACAAACCAAAAGAGACTCTTAATGTCATAAAACAAACTGAGGGGAGTGGGGGGGGTGGGAGAGGGTGGTGGGGTTACATTATATGTTTAAATAAAAATAAAATAAAATAGGGGCGCCTGGGTGGCTCAGTGGGTTAAAGCCTCTGCCTTCGGCTCAGGTCATGATCCCAGGCTCCTGGGATCGAGCCCCACATCAGGCTCTCTGCTCAGCAGGGAGCCTGCTTCCCTTCCTCTCTCTCTGTCTGCCTCTCTATTTGTGATCTCTGTCAAATAAATAAATAAAATCTTTAAATAAAATAAAATAAAATAAAATAAAATAAAATAAAATAAAATAATAAATAAAAGTAAAAAAAAAAAGAAATGTAAACTAGGCTCACATGAAAGATTTGTACATAAATATTTACAGGAGCTCTCTTTGTCAAAATGGAAGTCAGCCCAGATATCTTTCAATAGATGAACATATAAACAGACTAACGTACATGCACGTAATAGAAAACTATTTAGCAATAAAAAAACAAATCACTTATGTAATAAAATGGATGAATCTCAGAAGCATTTTGGTGAGTGAAAGAAGCCAGCCTCGAAAAATCGCATACAGGATGATTCCTTTTATAAAACTTTTCAAAAAAGAAAATAGCAAAAATGATGATGACAAATTAAAAATCAGGGGATGCCAAGGTTTAAAGTTGACTATAGATATGGCATAAGGAAGTTTTTTGGGGTGATAGAACTGTTTAATATCTTGATTATGGTGGTGGTTTCATGAAGCTTTTATATGTACATGATTAAAAATACATAGAACTCTACACTCAAAAAAAGTTTCATTACTATATGCTAATAAAAGGTAAGGCCAAATTAAATCTAAAGTGATATCTGAGTGTCATATATACTGAAGATTCTTCCATCTCAAAGAAGATTATAAAACTACAAGCTCTTTTATTAAGTATCTTCAATAAACACTGTTTCTGAACTTTGTCTTTTAAAATGATATAGAGCCAACTTTTAAAATCTATGTAGAAATTTGGACAGACTACAAATGGATTCAAGATATAAAGATCTATTTAGCCACACTAGCAAACCCAAGCAAAAGTTCTCTAAGACAGCCACCTTAATATGAATTATTTAGCTAAATTTTCATTTATTTCAAAGATGTTTTTTTGTGTGCAGTTCCCATTTTCCCAGCCATAGCATAAATACTTCAAATGAAGTTTGCAGACTGCATTTATTGCAAAGGAACAGCTTTTTTTTCCCTTCTTTTAAGTAGGCCTCATGCCTAATGTGCAACTTGAATTTGTGACCCTGAAATCAAGAGTTGCATGCTCTACCGACAGAGCCAGCCAAGCACCCCAACAAAAGAACGGTTTTTTGTTTGTTTGTTGTTGTTTTTAATTTCAATGCAGGAAACAAACATGACTACATTGTGAAGAACTGGGATCCATCCTCAGAAACTGTGAGTTTCTAAATTCAGAAAATGCCTTGTAAATTGATTCCGCGTTTAGAAGTGAACAGAGTATCTTTGTAAAGACTCTAAAGACATTTAATATGAAATGGTTAGTGTCTAAGATGTACCTAGTATATGCAAAATATCTTCAAAATAGTTTTGCAACTTTGGTGGCAAAATTAGGATATACTATTTAAAATGTGTGGTTTTACATTTCATATGAGATAATATAAGAAAATTTTTCAGTTATCAAATACAGTTCTTGTTATAACTTTTACATTTTTAAAAAAAATCCTACATGCAGCATGGAAATAATCATGAAATAATGATAAGTGGGTGTAAGTCTGAGCAATTTTAAACAATATTTGGATTTCTAGAAAATGAGAAAACTGTGGGATGAGAAAAATAAAGACCTCATCACTTTGAGTCTCATTTCTAATTCATTTCCAAGAAAAAAATACCAGAATGCTATTTCCCAAAAGTATTCCCACAAAAGGAAGAGAGGAAAAAAATTCGAGCATTAGGAAAATGGATTGTATGGCTAGTTTTCACCATCCTAGATGCTATTTCAGTAAATTCTAGAATTCAATCTGTGATTAGGGCAATCATTGTGATAAATACATACAAAATACCTTGGTGCTAATTACCAGTATTCTCTTATATTTCCCATTACAGAGTTATGGGGCAGTCAGGAAATTTCCTATGGAGAAAACAATTTTTGACAAACCAAACAACTCTGGGATTTCCAGAATCCTTGGCATGAAAACGCTGGTATCCTTGATATCCTTTTACCTTTCTGTGTCTGCTTATCAGAGATGAGGCCTTTGAGACAGAGACTCAGTGGGTGAATTCACTTCACAAATGTACATTTAGCTTGGACTCTAGGCAATATTTTAAAAATCCGGCATTCAACAATGTAAAATCCACAACATCTGACATCTGATCAGGAATTATAAGGTATGCAATAAACTAGGAAAATATAATCCATGGCTAGGGGAAAATCAATAAAAACAGATCCAGGCATGAAAAATATGATGGAATTAACCCAAAAGAATCTTAAAATATGTCTGAATATTAAAAATATGGTCAAGAACATGAAAGCATGAACTTGGGAGTAAGTGCCTCCTTAAATTTTGAGCCCTCAGTACCTCCCTTTGTATCATCTTCATCTTAGGCCTGAAGGAGAGAAATAGATGGTACAGAAAAAGACCCAAATGGAAATTCAAAAAGTGAAAATTACAAAATTTGAGATGAAAAACACATTAAATAGGACTGACAGCAGATTAGACACTGAAGAAGAAAAGATGCAGCATTTTGTATCAGGTTCTAAAAGCATTTACCTTAATAATTATGTGTGTGTGCGTGCGCGCGCACACACACACACACAAATTCCCAGCCATAACATAAATACTTCAAATGAAGTTTGCAGACTGCATTTATTGCAAAGGAACAGCTTTTTTTTTTCTTCTTTTAAGTAGGCCCCATGCCCAATGTACACCTTGAACTTGTGACCTTGAAATCAAGAGTTGCATGCTCTACTGACAGTGTATGTATATATGTATCTAACAAACACATGCACCTGGGTGGCTCAGTGGGTTTAGTCTCTGCATTCGGCTTGGCTCGGGTCATGGTCTCAGGGTCCTGGGATCAAGCCCGGCATGGGGCTCTTTGCTCAGCAGGGAGCCTGCTTCCCCCTCTCTCTGCCTGCCTCTCTGCCTACTTGTGATCTCTCTCTCTGTCAAAAAAATAAATAAAATCTTCAAAAAAAACCCCCAAAAAACCACAAACACAAAGTTTAAATATATATGATATACTATATTTATACTTTGTGTTTGTACAAGTTTTACATATTTGTGTCAACATTATGTTTTTATATTTGTAATATACTAGAAAGTAGAGACAGGTATGTCAAATAAAAGAAGGATCTCCCAAAGGTTGCAATACAAAAATGAAGAAAGTTTTAATTCTAGAAATGTTGATTTAGAATAGGAATTGTTAAAGAAAAACGAAAGTATGTCCTTAACTCTTTGAAGTCCTCATTAAGAGAGAATTTACTTCTCACAAACAAATTTGGATTTGGATGTGTAGTATGGTGTTAAATCATATCATTATAGCTTCAGCTACACTAAGATGATGTGTTATCCTGCTTCAGAAGTACAGGGGAGTGGAATTTTCAAAATTCTTTTGAATTGGGCACATAAAGTTCACTGCATATATTGATGCCATTGGGTTGAAAACAAAGTCAAACAAGTTGAACTTTTTCCTTATTTCAAAGGCACTGCTTTTCACATTGATAGGGATCATTCTCTTTGCAGCACACTGAACACAACTGAGAGTTAAGAGGTGAATAATTCACTTTAAGCCTTTTCATACCGACATTGCTTCTGATAGCTTTGCCTTCAACAGAATATATGGTGTGGTTCTTTCTGCATTGCTGAAGTAGGCAACAGCATTTTAAGCCACCACTTATAAAGTTATCTGAAAGCGCCTATGGCTTTGGAATTTTCAAAGAGCATGAGGTATGGCAATAACTGTATTTATCAATGATTTTCAAAATAATACATTTTATACAAGTATAGTGTGATTGACATTTGTGTTTTGCAACCAAAGGAATAATAAAAACATGAGAAATTCTTAACACATTTAGCAAAAACTAGCATTACTTTAAATTAAAAATGAGAGGAGAAGAACAGCTACATCCTGTAAAGAGAACATTTTAAGTCTACAGCTCAATTAGGATGACTGAGATGATTTTTTTAAATTTATGTGGCTACATATTAAAAACTCTTGCAAGTGTTAACTCTTTTGTAAAGGATACTGATAACTTTAATAATAACGTGTGTCAGAATTTAATTATGTAATTTTGAATCTTAAAGAAAATCATCTTTGACAAGAAAGAAGAAAATTGAGATAATCAAAAGGTAAGAGGAGTTGCTATTTGTTATCTACAAAAGCACACAAAATAAAGAATACTGTACATTCTTTTTCATATTTGCTAAAGCCCGGAGGCCATAGGCCACCAAGTTGCCATTGAATGTTAGATATGCTTTCTCACTGACAATGGCATAGAGTTATGCCATGAGTTGATGTCTTAGGGAGAAAAAAATCCAAAATTTGAGTTGCTAACATCAACATCTCCAATTAACCCATTCTCTTCAGTACAATCAGCCTCTCCATCTCAACCCTAGATAATAATCTTTTTCTTTTTCTTCCAGTGATGGTAGTGGTCATAATGGTGGAGTGGGCAGGGAGGTCGGGAGTTCAATTCCTTTCTGCTTCTTATTTGTTTGGTTGGTTTTTGCTAGTACTCAGCCAGATACGTTGTCTTAGAAGACTCTCCTCTGCTTTCCTCCTATCGTGCTCTTTTTCTATGTCTATTAAGAATATGGAAGGAAGGGTGCCTGGGTGGCTCAGTCTTTAAGCGTCTGCCTTCGGCTTAGGTCATGAACTGGTGTCCTGGGATCTAGCCCCATATAGGGCTCCCTGCTCAGCAGAAAGCCTGCTTCTCCCTCTCCAGCTCACCTGTGCTTGTGTTCCCTCTCTTGCTATCTCTCTCTGTCATAAATAAATAAAATCTTAAAAAAAAAAAAGAATATGGAAAGATTATCTATCTCACTGGAGGGAATACCTTACAACTGGATTCTCTGAGCAGTCAAAGATCTATGTAGCCAATGAAGAACATTCATTAGAAATCTGGACTTCTAGAACTCTGACATATAAAGAGAAAGAGAGGAAAGGGAGGAAGACAAATTGGTGACTCATGATTTTACTTATTATCCCCATGAATGCTGAGTCTTCTGCAAGATACATTTCCTTAAAATATTATTAGGGATAAAGAACTTGCTTGGGGCGCCTGGGTGGCTCAGATGGTTAAGCGACTGCCTTCGGCTCAGGTCATGATCCTGGAGTCCCGGTATTGAGTCTCACATTGGGCTCCCTGCTCAGCAGGGGGTCTGCTTCTCCCGCTGACCTCTCTCCTCTCATGCTTTCTCTCTCTCTTTCTCAAATAAATAAATAAAATCTTTAAAAAAAAAAAAAGAACTTGCTAACAAGTAAAGGAAGTTTTCATAAATTGATTTATTTAGATTCAAACCAGTTTTCAGTCTAATTCGTTTAGCTTATATGGACAACCATACTGCACTGAATCTAAATTTATGTAATTCGTGTCATTGGGCACTTTCTGTGATAGGAGGCTTGGAGTATTCTGTCTTATATTAGGATCTACAAAACAGTATTAGTGATATTTATTATTCATTCTTCCCAACTGACCTAGAAGACATAATAGTGTTACTGTCTATATGGTTTCTTTAACAGAGAAACTACAGTTAACTAACTTCCATAAAGTTACCCATCATGTAGCCAATTCATGGCAGAACAATAACCCTTGCCAGTGACTGCTAGGACCAGTCAGTTGCTGCACTGCCTCTCTTAGAAACAGAGAAAAATAAGGCTCCATCCCAGTATTTTCAGAATTGTTAAAGAGAAATTAATGTAACTTGCCTTGTAGTGCTTTTAAAAAAAATTACTGTTAGGGGCACCTGGGTGGCTTAGTGGGTTAAAAAGCCTCTCCCTTCAGCTCAGGTCAAGATCTCAGGGTCCTGGGATCCCTCTGCTCCGCAGGGAGCCTGCTTCTCCCTCTCTCTCTCTCTCTCTGCCTGCCTTTCTGCCTACTTGTGATCTCTGTCTGTCAAATAAATAAATCTTAAAAAAAATAAAAATTACTGTTACACGCTAAGAAAAAAAAATGCTACCAACACCCCTAATAATAAGACTCATTGAAAACTCATTGGAAAAGTCTGTACTTCTACCTTCTATACTTGCATGTTAAATTACTTGAATAGCTGAATATTTTATATAATTCCAATAACCAGATTTCTTTTCCTTTGGCCAATAACATAGAAAGGTAATTATGGCCATTTATTACCAAATATTCTAATGCATGCAGTAGGCTTAACCGTATGATTACGTACCATCATGATAGACATATAAATTGTCAAAATGGGCACTTCTGAACACTTACCTTTTAAAGTGCAAAAGAAATTCAAGGTATTACTTATAGTCAGTCATTACATAAATACCAAAAAACAAGTAACTAATTTAAAAGGTGAACCAAACTGTATGCCTGTTATCCATTTCATCAGCTTATTTTTTCAAAATACACTCAAATTAAAAACATTATGAATGAATTGATTTTGATACACAGAGTTCACTAGTCTTGCTACCCCAAATATTAAATTTTTAATCATAAGATAAAGTCAATTATTCAGGTAATTCATTTTGCTAATGAAAAAAGTTATCAATAAGATCAGATTCCTATCTGATTTTGCATCTACCTTTCAAATAATCACCTGCATAGGTATATTCCAGTTCCTAATACGTTTTAAAATATAGAAGGAATTCAAGATGAACACCTTTCTTATTTTTTTCCTTCTTCCAAGTCTTGATAGAGAATTTTTAACTCTTTAGGGACAATAACGCAGACAACTAGCTAACCAACCAATATATTTTACAGTAATTAGTAAATACTTTGGAGGAATTTTGAAGCCCCTGGTCTTTTGCATGGGTTTCAAAGATGATTTACTATGTTTTCCAAAATAACAAAAATCATATACAATTTTAAATTTTCAAAATATTATCCATTGTATTTGAATTTCTGGTTTGAAAAACAAGAGTAATGTGATAATACAATTACAAAAATTTAGGCAATAATATACAAGGAATTTGGAAGACCTGTCCTCAGAAATAACTATTAGAGAGTAAAAGGCATTTCTAAATTTGAAGAAAAAATTGATTATTAATCAAATTTTCAGTATTAGATTACTAGAATATTTATCACTCTCCTACTGAAATATAGGAAGAAGTACCACATTCAAAATGTATGATTCAATGGGAAGAGTCTATTTTAGGTTGGCATTCATACCTGAGATTAAAATAAAGCCAAGTGTCTTTACTAATGTTAACAAATTTTTAATTAAACATTAGCACAAAATGAAATGAACTATCTCTACTCTTTATCACACTGACACTTAATACCTAATTCAAGTATCCCCAGCTTTCTTTGCTTGGAGACTTTAATTCTAAGAACTTTTTCTCCTGGAGTAAAAGCAGCAGTCTTACCTACACAATCATTTCAGAGATAATAGACTTGCATTCTTTCATATCTAATTTTGAAATAACGGACAAATACCTTCATCTTGTTAGAGACTCTTTATAATTTACATGGTACAGTTTTTTTTTTTTAAAGATACACAGATGGAAAGAAATTAAGAAATGTTAACAGTTAGAAAGGGCTTACAAAAATAGTTGGTGAGGGGTGCCTGGGTGGCTCAGTGGGTTAAAGCCTCTGCCTTCAGCTCAGGTTATGATCTCAGGGTCCTGGAATCAAGCCCCAAATTGGGCTCTCTGCTCAGCAGGGAGCCTGCTTCCCCCTCTCTCTCTGCCTGCCTCTCTGCCTACTTGTGATCGCTCCCTCTGTCAAATAAATAAAATCTTAAAAAAAAAATAGTTGGTGAACCCTGGCCTCTGGCCCACTATCTGTTTTTGAAAATCAAGCTGTATTGGAATTCAGCCATGCCCTTTCATTTATATGTTGTCTATGGCTACTTTCATGCTTCAATGGCAGAGTTGAATAGTTGTGACAGAGACTGTATGGCCCATAAACCCCAAAAGATTTACTATATGACTCTTAACAGAAAAAGTTGCAGGCTCCTGGCTTAGAAAAACTAAGTCTCAGTTCTTAGCCTTTTAATTACAATTTTCACTCTATTCACTCCTGTAGATAAAATACTAATGAGGCATTTTCACATATACACTCTGCTTAATTAGGTCATAGTTTGGGGGGGGAACCCCAAAAGTCATTTTCATCCTCTGTAGGACAGACTTCTCTCACAGAGTTTGCATTTGGAAGGTGCCTGATTGAAAAACTGTTCATATCTTTTTTTAAGTGGATTTCAGTGTTAGGTGATTTGTAGCATGTTTATATTCAATTCCAAACTACTTAAAACTATGGAAACCGTACCATCACAGGAACACCTGAAAACAAAATGCACTTAAACACATTAAGTTTCCTGAAGTGTATTACAAGTTCCTCTAGAGTGTACTTAGAATAAGAGTAAGTAACCTGTTCTTTCCCAGAAAAAAGAACACTTCTGTTCTTGGTCCTTTATCTCCTGTGCTTCCTTATGTATTTTACAGGGTGATTTTTGTCATGGTTTCTCAACTTCTCCAAATCTATTCCTTCCTTTCAACCTCACCAGCTAGAATCATTATAATTTCTATTTTACGGATGGAGAAACTGAGGCCTGTGGAATTCATGAAAGGTTAGATGGAGGTCCCATTATGAGTAAGTAAGAGGAAGAAGTTTCTTTTGATGCAAAATTTTGCACTATTTCAAATAAAAAACCTGCAAGTACTGTAACAATCCATCTTCCTTTTGTATGTATTATGCTTTGCTTTCTAGCCTATTTATCACTGTCTGATATATTTTACAGATTTATTACTTTCATTCTAATACTGGTTGTTAATCAATGCTCCCTACTGAGTTCTAATACCAGGTCACACCCCCCTTGAATGGCTTTGTTCCTATAATTGTTCAGCTCTGATTCATTTTAAACAAAGATAAAAGCAATGAGGTCTACTGGTCAAACAAAGCCAGTTCTATGATCAAATCTGATGATCCTGGGCTGCTTCTGGAGTCTCCAAAATTTAGAAATATTTTCACTCTATAGGGTCAACTTACAGAACTTCTTGAAGCTTCTGCTGATATCACTTTGAAAGACCCTGAGGCAATGTGCCAGACGTACATAGGTCCCAGCAGAGTTTCTGAAGCTTAGTATATGGAGGCCTTAAAGAATACTTTTCCAAATTGACCTGCATTCTAGGAAGTAAGTTGCAGTAACTCGGAGTAGCAATTATTCATGCTATACAATGTTTTCATACTCCATAGATACCGCAATAGAAATGTATGTCAGACATGATATCCCAACTGGTACAGGAACAGAAACCTTAAACTCTGAGTCAGATGACATTAATTCTCTATTCCTAGCAAGCTCTATATATGTGAGTAACATTTCTGTGCTTCAGTTTTCTCACATGAAAAAAGTGTAGATGAAATCAGATGTTATCATATGTCTCTAACTTTCTGGCATTCATTACAACAGTTCTTTTGTGCAAACTTTTCTTTAGTTTCTACCTGGTGTGAATTTTCTTCCCACAAGGTCTCCCTGCATAAAAAGCACAGTTTTTAAGGAAGACTTAATAACATATTTCCACTTCAGAGTTTACTTTGGTAGTGTAAGAAGTTTAGAATATCTGGAAATTATTTCTTCAGAAGACAGTCTACCAAAAATTGGTCATTTTTTGAAATGTCTATTTAACATTTAAAGCAAAGGTGACCAGTCCTGGTTTAGAGAGGTCAAAGTGGAAATCTGTAATAAAATAAATTAGCATCCCAGTAAAATTAATTTTTAATATTATAAGTATTCTGGAATAAAATTGCACTTTTAAACAATTACTAACATTTGGGCCAATTAAAATATTGTTTTTATGGAAAATATGTCTCCATATCAGTACCCTAATTGCTTCAGTGTTTTATATCAATTGCTATTAACAACAACAATAACCATATGTGTTAATACAATCCAACATTTAGTATTGATTATATCCTTTTTTTTTTAGATTTTTATTTATTTATTTGACAGACAGGGATTACAAGCAGGCAGAGAGGCAGGCAGAGAGAGGAGGAAGCAGGCTCCATGCTGAGCAGAGAATCCGATGGATGCGGGCCTGGATCCCAGGACTCTGGGATCATGACCTGAGCCGAAGGCAGAGGCTTTAACCCACTGAGCCACCCAGGTACCCCTGATTATATCCTTTTTATGCATAATCATACTGCATCTTGAATTCTTATGACAGCTCTATGAGTAGCAAATATTATTACACTTAATAAGAAAACAGAAAAAAAAAGTTAAGCAACCTGCTCTGGACTGAAAAGCTATATATACATATATATATATATATATATATATATATATATACACACACACACACGCATATGTATATGTGTATGCATGTGTATACATGTGTATATATACGTATGTATATATATATATTTTTCTTTTTTTAACCAAGAACATTGGGAATTGAATCTCAGTGTAAAGAATCAAACTGTCAATCAGGGAGTAACTGAATAAATGAATTATCCATTAATTGGCCCAGAATTCCAGCATTGTTAAAGTAGTATGAAACTACATAATTGACATGGAATGATGTCTATCTGTGATATATATATATATGTATATATATAATTTTAGGAAAAAAGCACCTTAAGATACTATGTTTAGTATATACTTGTAAAAAAATCTAGTTGTGTGTCATGTTTATGTGAGTATTTAAGAGCATGAGAAAACAGAGCAGTTTATGAACTCTTATTCAAAACCCTGGCACTTAGAAGACATGTTTTGTAATCCCTAACTCTTTCATATTTCAGAATGACATTTTGTTGTACATGTCATATATTACCCATCCCAGCAGATAATGGTACAATACCTCAAATGTAAACATTTTAATATTTCTTCAATAAAAAATGTTCATATTAACACTAAGTGGAACGAGTAAAGGTTAAAAATAGTCTTAAAGCAGTTCAGGTCCGAGTCTTCTCCATTTGTATTTATAGAAGGGACTGTGGAACTGAACAACAAAAGGTTAGCAATAGCTACCTCTGAGTACTTAATCATAAGCAATTATAACTTTTTAAATGCAACTTTCTGTGTGTAAACCTGGCGATTCACAGACTTGTACCCCTGGGGCAATAATAAAAATTAAAAATTAAAAAATTAAAAAAAATAAATGCAACTTTCTCTATTTTCAGTCCACAGATATGTAATGAGTTCTTACAATGCACAAGGTGCTGTTTTAGGTATGGTGTTTTTTTTTTTTAAAGATTTTTTTTTTAAGATTTTATTTATCCATTTGTCAGAGAGAGAGAGAGAGAGCACAGGCAGACAGAGAGGCAGGCAGAGGCAGAGGGAGAAGCAGGCTCCCTGCTGAGCAAGGAGCCCGATGTGGGACTCGATCCCAGGATGCAGGGATCATGATCTGAGCCGAAGGCAGCCGCTCAACCAACTGAGCCACCCAGGCATCCCTTAGGTATGGTTTTTTAGCAGAGCTTTTGGCAGTAAAAATTATTAAAATACAAAATGACTAAAAATACAATAAATGACTATAGTGACTACAAATAAATAAAAACATTATCATTTAATTTTGGGAAATAAAATAAAAAAGGAAAGAAACTCAAAGACACACATACTGGACCAAAAAATGTGAAGTTATTTTAATGCAAAAACTTGGATTTTTTGCATATAAGAGTTTTATAATAGTGGTTGCTATTCTCGAGAATAAAATCTCTTCTAGGGAAACTATTGACTTGATGAAAATCAAATAGGAAAGAAGTAACTGGCCTTGCAATCAAATGTAGCCAATTCATCCCTAGAGGCTGACTACAAGTTCCCAGTTCAATGTTAGAGGAGCTGAAATCCAAAAAGCAATAGACTAGCAGAGCCAGAATCTGAACTACACAGGTCTAGAAGTGTAGTCTCAGTGGAGTAGCTTCATCTTTAGGATATCTGTCATGGAGCACAAAACCAAGGGTCCAAAAATCTCATATATTTACCTTTCAGTTGTCTTAAGAAACTCTTCTTTATACATACTTAATTCTATGTTTTTTGAAAAAAGTATTATGTGCCCTGCTTGAATGTACATTAGACACATTTTTGTATGAATATAAAACACAAAGTAGATAATTTTTCCCAAAAAAGAAGTAAAAAAAAGGAAGAATTTTTTTTTTCTTTTCTGATAGCCTGCTTTCTCCTTCCTTCTTTTGAAAACCGAGTCAGGTTGTCACATATAGTTTGAAAAATGAGTTTTTCCTGTCTGTGAAGGAGCATGAGTTTATTCAAGCAGAGTTAGGTAGTTTATAAAAGCTATACACTTAATATAAAAAAGACAAGGTATAAAACTCTTTCTGTAGTCTAATTTGATTTAAGGTTCCCAATACCCCTTTTCTTAAGAGGACAGAACATCACAATATGAAATGGTGCACCTGGTAGCACGGTACATAAATAGCTCACGCTGAAAGCATAACAATAAGCTCTCCGTCTATTATTGCAGAACCAATAAATAAGCATAATGAAAATCATGACACATTATTACGTTACTCTGCATTGCCTCTATTCACTAAAAAGAAGATGAGTGCATTTAAAATAATTTCACATGTCAAATGACACTAAGCCTTCCAATTGAGATGACATTGAAAGGAATATTTGTAAAGGGCAGATACATGGTCTTATGAGGCTTATATCAAAATTACAATAAAAGCACAAAGAGTTGGATATATAACTACTTCATTCCAAACTGATAGTAGCATAGTATCCCAAACAGTTACATCATTCACCTGTGCTATGTGTGTTCTGATATTAGAAAGTCAATAAAAAACACATTAACCAGCTTTAGAAAAGACTTCCCTGTCAATTAGCCCTTGGATGGCTTCTACTTTTTCAGTTTCCCTGTTGATTTAATATACTAGATTATATTAGCAGCACTAGCTTGTAAACAAGGAAGATCTGAATCCTATTAATGGAGATATGCTGCCAAAATAATCAGCTTCCTACTTAACAAGTTTCCAAGTATTTGGAAAAGCTGTGAAATGGGATTATAAGGTTAAGCTGTGTACATCTGGCTCATCACTATATAAATATTTCAGAAATTTGATCCCATAGGCTGAAGAAACACCTGTCTAATCATGACTCTTTTCCAAGTTACATGAACTTCAGTGAGCAGAGCAATGCTGGCAAGAAATGATGATCAATTTACATGATATATTTCTCATGTTAGGCATATAATTTTATCATGTATCATTCTTCTGAGTTAAGATATAAGAAATATTTTGGGAAGGTTCTGTGGCATCATATTTATATTGGCAAAAGAGACTGAGAGAGGTGCAAAAATTTTTTGAATTCAGGATAAACACCTGAAGTACTAAATATTGCTTTTTTTCTTGGGTCATGGTATATAGTTTTAGAGTAATTGGATATTGTAAGCATAAAGTAGTATAATATGGACCCAGAGAATAATTAATGAGAGGCAGGAGTTCATGTATAAAATAACAGTAAAAAAGTTCAGCAGTCCCTCTGGTTAATCGAAACCTTAATGAATTTGAACATCAGTTGCTTTAACCAGATCCAGGATTAAATAACTCTGCTGACTCTTTGTCAAATATACACCAGCCCATTAGGCCTGATTTTATGTTTTCAAATTTTCTTCAAAGAGGTAATTAGGTTAAAAATGTACCGAATATGGCTCTTATCAAATTAACTTCAAATATCCAACTCGAAAACATAGATTTTGAAACTGTGGTCCAAAATGGCAGCTAAAGGTCAATGAATCAAATTTCCAATTATATTTCCTGGGAGCAGATGGGTGCAATGAAACCTAATGATTGAATTTTAAATGCTTTCATGCACCTTTTATCTGTTTCCCAACATGTTGATTCTACCTTAATGCTCTAACAAGATAATAGGTTTATTACAATTAACCAACTGAAATGATATCTCCATTTTCCAATTATTTATATCATATTACCTGCGGATATTGAATCAGGACTCCTTTCCTTTCCCACTCTTAGTGCCTTTCCATCACCATCCTACACTTACACCAAACAAAACCCAAACTTTAATATCATTAAATAACAGATGTGTCCTGGGAGTTTTGACATATCTAGTTAAATGATGAGTGCTTAAAATGAAGCCCAACTTCACTGAAGCTCAACTTGTTAGTTTGAAGGTATTTGTTGAATAAGTTTAACTATAAATTTCCTTTCCTTACATTATAAACTGATACATTAGTCTATTTCTCTGACCTGCATAGGCCTAATATATAAGGAAGGTTTATCAAGTAGTTAAAAAAACTGTATGTTCTAGGAGCACCTGGCTGGCTCAGGTGGTAGAGTGTTAGACTCTTGATTTCAGGGCTATGAGTTCAAGACCCAAATTGGGCATAGGGTTTACTTAAAACAAATAAATAAATACATAAATAAATAAATGTTTTATTTACAGGAATGGCAGATGGAGGATTTTATCTCTACTATATCTCAGTAGAGCACATTCTTGTCCAAAGAACAAAAGGAATTATGGAAAGGTTTATTTCATTGCTTTTATATAAAAGAAATCAATGTGTTATCTCTTAAAGTCTAGATGAAAGAAAATCCAAAAAGCTTTTTATTTTAACTAATAAACAAAAGTTTCTCATGCATTAAATGCATTTTAATAATGCTAAAGATAATATTATTTAATCCAACCCTTCTCAAATTCAACTCACCCCTCTATAGCTCCACTATAGGAATCAACTATAGGCATCTGAGGTCTGAGTGTACATATAGTTAAATATGTTAAATAGCTCAAGCGATAAACAACACCATGGGCTCATATATATATATCTCTTGGTTCTTTAAAAATATTTACATTAGATGTAAATGTACAATGTTCTTAAGGAATCCCTGTAAAAATATATTTTCTGAATGGATATCACAGAAAAGAGACCAGATGAAAAGAATAAGAAGAAAACAAATAGAACAATCAGCATAAGACACAAATAATAATTCCTTTCCTTTTGCTTCAAACTGTATTTTGATAATTTTTAAAATATCTAAACAGCTTTTTGAAATTTCTAAACAAATAATACGTTTTCAGATTCTGTGGTTTTATGTGAAGACTAATATAAATGCACAAAACCTGGTATGTTTGTAGGACATTCACAGTTTTCCCAACATTGTTTAGAAGTCACATTTCCAATAGATTTCTAAGCTGTATCCTTTTAAAAGAAAGCTTGTATGATAGGTCAAGGAAAGCACATTCAGAGAAATGATAAAATTTAGACAGATTATGGACAATTACAGGCCCAGTTTCTGATCTACTGAGAGGGTATCTGCTCCGAGTACTCAGGCTTCTCTTAGTGACAGGAAAGCAAGACCCATATGGAGACAGCAGCACCCATTGCTGCTATTCCTTCTTTCCCCAAAATGCCAAGTATTCCAGAGCAAATTTATAGATGGACTCAAACTATAATGTTTGGATAAATGTGGATATAAATGTCCCCTCTGAGAACTTGCTATTTATTGGTTTATCTTACATAATATTTAACACTATAATCTTTCAGAAAGGTTTTCCCTTATTTTTGAATGTTAACTGACAATGAATCCTAAACTTAAATTTGCATTTCAATGCTCCTTCCTATTATTTTTTCTTCCACTTTGTATCTCAACTATCTGGCAATGGAGATAATTAAATTTTTAATATGGTTTGAAAGTTCATTCTGTTTGAAAACTTTATCAAACCTCCTTCTTGTTTGATATGGATTTTGCAGTTAAAGTTTAAAATTCAGATAAATAGTAATTTAAGTCCGAGAACAGCTTAAAAGGAGTAAATTATTTCAATTAAGAGCTTTTTAAATTATTTTGTTATTTATTAACTGAACTGGTTATAGATTGAACAACTCTGAAGTTTGTAGATGTGTTTTAAATAACAATACTGAAATGGGCAACATACTGCTTATGTAAATGCTTAGCTTATGTTTCCTCAATATGTGCATAAAAATGTCATACCACCTAATGAAATAAATTCTGAAGTTTTGAGAAAAATTTTGTTGGTTGGATTATTATTATTAAACACATTGATAATTGCCCTTGGTGATAGCCTTTTCCCATTATCAGATGGTGAATTGTTGATACCAAAGTGATTAAATCATAAAATTATATATTATCAACTACAAATAAAAATTATCCCCAAATTACTATTTATGGTTTATCTGTAATTTCATTTCATTAAAAAAGTCCCATAGATAAAATAATCACATTTTTTCTTAATAATTTCCTAGAACTGTATGATTCTTAAAACCTTAACAAAGAGACATAATGTTTGAATTGTATAGTTTTAATTCTTTATAAAGCATAATAAGGAATAGGACAAAAGACAAATACTCTTACCAACACTATTTGCTTTTGATATACTGTGTGTATATATAATATACACATGCACACACATACATACATATGTGTGTATATATATATATATACATGTGTACATATGTATAAACAAATTCACTGAAAGCTTGATATTCATAATGGTGAACTTTGATCACTTTTTTCCCATGAACTCGCAATAGTATCAATAGAATTGTATAAGAATTTTCATTGTAGTTATTAAGAAGGTAACAATATAAATAAAAATTATGAAAACATGCCACCTTCAAATAAATTATTTACCAGAATGTTTATATACAAATAATATCTTAGCAAATAATATCTTAGACTTTAACCTCTGTAATTTTTAGGTTTGAATCTAAACTCTAGCTCATATCTGATCAGTGATCATAGGATTACAAAGAATCCATATTTTTAGGTCCTTACTATGTATTAGAAAACATCCTAGGTTCTCCCAACTACAGAGACAAGCAAGATGTATATGGTCTCTGTCCTCCAATACTCAGCTATTTAAGTTGCTTATTGACAAATTAGCTTTGCCGATAGTTATAACATTGATCCAGAGTTTTAAAACTGTTGAGATTTAATAATATTCATTATTTCGTGTGTAGATCAATTAGTTCTTTATAGGAACAAAGTCTATGTACCACAACCAAAGAAAGAATGAATGGAGATAGGATATCAAATCTCTTGGTAGTCATCCAATCTCAACATCTTTATTATGGCTTTTTAAAATTCCTATGCATTAAGTAGTTTTAGGATCAAGCATAGAAGAAAAAATACTTGCAATGACTTCTGCTGATTAAATATTATTTTATAGTTCAAAATAGTGCAGTCGCACTTTTCTTTTTACTTCCAGTCTGTTCTGCTTTCTTCGACACTGCCAAGTGGTCCTACTACCATGTACTTCAAACTTAACCAGGCAACAGAGGAGCGTGATGGAAAATATTATCTACCCCTTTGCTAAAACGTTACATGTCAACTTTCGCCTAAGGCAAAATTTAATGGCTGACTTGTGGATCTTCATTTCTGGAGATATGCTGTGGAAACACTGACATAACCTTTAACCAGAGCAAACAGAGCCACTCTAATAAGCAGGCAACACCAAACCTAAAAATGTACGAGGAACAGAAAGATCCTGGCAGGAATTAATCTGCCATTTTCACACATCTGCCCGAGGGAGGTATTGTAATTGCAAAAATTTACTCTAAGACTGCTGAGACTCATAGTAATTATGTTTCTTTTTTTTTTTTAAATAGAAATAGCCACAGGTGGTAACAAATTGGGTTTTGAGATGGGGAACTGGGCATGCATTCTAACCCAAATTACTATGTAATTGTCTTGATTATAAAAAAAATGTAGAAAGTCTATTGCTCAAAATCAGAAAAAAGAAATTCTCCTTAAATGTATTCCTTGTCTTTTAGTTTTTAGTTTCTCTCCACTTAGGCATATAGCTTCATTTGTTGGTATTGGCCCATCTGATATCAGGGCCACAACATAGAATAGGCTTTTGCCAATAACCCTTAGAAATTCCTCTGAGTGGGATTTGTGTAATAGGATAGTTCACTTATTTCCTGCTTATTATCATCTAGAGATAAATAGTAGCTTTCCTAGGAGGTCAGGATCTGGAAATGTAGCTAATAATTACTATTATCCATATATCTGCCAATGCTAAAAGTGCAAGGTTATGGACTTTTTATTTCAATCTATGTGTTGTGTTAAAATGCTTATTATTTTTCACACACACACACACACACACACACACACACACACACGCTTTCAATAACCCTTTATCTTTCTCTACAGTTAGATTCATGCATTAGCATCAACATATTATCATTGTTTTTTAAAACTGCAAACATATTCCGGGCATACCATGCCAGGTAAGATTCCAATGTCAAGTGTACCTCCAAACTTCCTTAATCAAGAAATTCGGATTTAATCAACCAAGATTAAAATTAGACATGAGGCACTGGCTTAAGACAAAACAAAACAAAGTTCATTAATGTAACAGGAGGTCATACAAAGCTTAAAGTAATAATTAAAATAATCAATCAAGTGTTTTGCCTTGAAATTACATGAAGGTAAGTTTGTATATAGTCTTTAATTTCATCTTAATGATAATGATAATAAAGATAAATGATTGATTTCTCTTTCATTTTTCATGACTATAACTCCTCTCATTTACATTCTTAATGCAGTAAGTTGATTTGGGATAAACTATTTTGAAATAGATGCAAAACTGCAAAAGCAAATAGAAAGCAAGACTTTTGTGTTCTAAGAAGACACCACAATAGAATTCACCAATATTTAGAAAATATTCCATTTTTTGCTGACAGAACGATGGACATCAAAGCAAGTTATTTTTAAGGTTGTTTGGAAAGTTTTTATGACAAATGTTTATACAAAGACATATCATTAAGCAATTATCAGGTCTAAGATGGAAAATAACCCCTTTTGAAACTAACTCTCTTTTTCCCCTCCCCAATACTAAACGGTAATATTTTTTCCTTAGTAATTTTTGCTGAGATATTAAGTACGTTTTATCTCAAACATTCTAATTTCTTACTGTCATATCATCTACTGAAATGGAGATATTGGCAAAAAAGCACATATTGTCCACTGTACACTCTGGTAAGAAAATGCTTCTCATGGTAATCATAGGTGAATTTCTTTTATAGATATCGAGTTTTGCATATTGGAATTGCTCTGGTGAAATAGCAAAAAATCTATTGAATATTCATTCATAAAATAATCTCAGTTTACTCTGATAAATTATGCTGTGTGAAAAATAAACAGCTTTAAGCAAAGTCATTTATACTAGGGTCTGTGAATTGAAAAGAAAAGAAATATATCTTGAAGGTAAAAGCTATCATTTTAGGTTTCAAAACTGATGAAAGTGTTCATCCTGCAAATACGCAAATAAATATTGAAGAATTTATCTAAGACACAGATAGTGTAAAATTAGGCTACAGAAATAAGAAAGTTATTTAAGCCACTGTAACTATTTCTGCCTATAACAAAATACCTGTTGCATTGTCACTTGATAAAAGAAAGCTATTGGAATTTAGGAAATATGTGTATATTTCAACTTGAGTTTTATTGACTTGCAAGGCATGAAAATCCTAGGTATAATTGTAATCCAATCACTGTTCAGAGTGTATTAATGATTCAGGAAGAAATACTGTAAAGAGGTATATCAATTGTTGACTTATGCCTAAATTACATTTTTTTACAGTTACCACCAAAAGAAACTGAAGAAAACATACCTAAGAACCATACTTGTTAGAAAGAAATTATTTAGTCACCTTGTAAGTTAAATATGTTATTTAAAAAAATATATATGTCACTAAAATAGCATTGGAATTTTTCTGACTATAAAGTCATTATCTACATTATGTATTAATATAATTTACAAACATGTAACCAGTGTCTCTTAAAAACAATATATCTCTACAAAAACAATTATAAAGGTATAGCTTTGAAAACTTGAAATAGAGTTTTAATGTTCTCACTTTCAAATTCTACAAAGGCTGCTTTCAGCTGATAAAAAAAGTAAACAAAAAGTTGTCCTTTATATGGTTCCTTTAATGTGTTCCACTAATTAAAAATCAATAAAAAACATAAGTTTAAAAAATAATAAATATTGTTCAGACAGGGTGGATTCCAGAGCCAAAAAAGCTTACATGATTATACTTAATCTGTACCTTGCCCATTTTGCATCCAATATAGATATGGTTCTTGAATATATTATTGAGTAGAAATATAAGGAAAATAACATGTCTCTAAATATTTCAAAATGACTAAAACAAAATGCATTTCTAATACCATTAAATTATTTTAATATATTCCATTCCTCTAATCAAACCAAAGTCTATTTATGTAGATTAGTTACATCTAAAGTCTCATTTATCCAACCTGTATTTATCCTTTGATCACAAAGCTTGTTAACTTAAATGGTCTTTTATTGTTATGATTCATTTTCCCATAATTATGCTGTTTAACTGCCTTATTTTTTGAATAAATATATGCAAACGCGCCAATCATATTCAGCACAGTTATGCTAGATGCTCAATGAACTGTAAGAGCCATTTCACTACAATAAAACTGCCTGGAATAGATCCAGGGCAAGGCCTACAAATACCAGTAATCAGAATGTCACTAAAACCAGAACGGGTAGAAGTGTGTCACATGTATATCAATAGATTTTCTCAAACACTGTCTGAAACGAATTTTACAGTCTATCACTGGAAGAACTTTGTGCATACAAGGGAAAGATGCCACCCACACAGCCACAATTTTGCATCTGTATTTTTGTCTTTTTTTTTTTTTCTTTTTTGGCTTTACCTTAAAAATATTGAATTTCTACAGTAGCAAAAAAGCACAAGCAAACTTCTGCTTAGTCACCGCTGGGAATGTTGATGTCATTAAGGACTTCTTTATTATAGATAATTTATTTCAGAAGACCAAAGGATAGCAATATATCACTGTCAAAGCTGGTGGTGAAAGCTATGACTAACCGTAAAATACTGTGTGCCACTGAAGGAAACTCTTGTCAACGTCTCCTTTACTAACATAGGTCGACAATAGATTAGTGTAGGCCTGATGAACTTTAAAAGTGTACTGTAAGTGGGTGGCAGAAGTCACAGTATCTTCAAATGGATGGGCAAAATGAACTTCATACCATTCTCTAACAAACATACGGTCACTGGTTAAAGGAATTCAGTAGAGGAAAAAAAAAAAAACCTTCCCTAATGACTTTACTAAAATATGACTTTAAGATAATACCCTGTGGGATTTATTACACAGAAGTATCACTGAGGGGAATACATTCTGGAGCAATGACTAATATCACAATTAGCAGGTGCATTTGTAAGAATTTACCCACTATTGAGTGTATTGCAAGGCTTCTCAGCATAAGGGAGTTAAGTTTTACTTCCTAACTGGCATGAGCATGGTTCTAGCGGCCTCATCTTTCCCCTGAGGTTGTTTCGTCATCAGGCTCAAGATGTATATTCTCACAATATCTCTAACCATTCCAGCATCCTTCCAAAAGAATCAGAAACTTGGATGAAAATTTTTTTCTCTTCATCTACATAAACTCCAACCAATTGTCCACTGAAGGCCAGTCGTTGCTCAACTTCTTCTCTGCTCTAGAATGACTGGCTCTACTTGAAGGAACTTGAAAATGTGTGAAGTTTGAAAACAATGCAATCATCAAGTTTTACCATATTTTCAGAGAAAAAAGGAAGGTTTGACTTCATCTTTGAAAAGAGGAGAGCTGCCTTGGAACTAAACAAGTATAAAATGGGCCAATATTTGTGCTTGAGTAATTATATACGTTATAAGGGAAATATAAAGAGATACACAAATACACATACTTTAATTTTGCCAAGAAGTTTTATCATTCACATTTTCATAAATATATGCAGAGCCAACTTTCACTGCAATAAGTACATATAATCCTTTAATAATCTTAACATAAATTATTTTCTTAATTTATAACTTTTACTTTTATAGATATATTTCTATTACATTGTATTACATAAGCAGCACTAACAGTAAAAACTTTGAAGCCTGATAGTGGTAATGAAACATTAGGAAATATAAACACTATATTTGTAAATAGTATTAAATACTTATATGTAGATTTTTAAGTTTTTTAAAATTTAAAATATGTATATTTTTAATCCTTTAATGAGGTATTTGAGATTATTTTAAGGGAACCAACTTATTTTAACCTCATATATAAATCTATATGTACTGTAAAAAAGTGAGTAATATATAGCTTCAACTTAAGAAAAATTTCTGGAAATTATGTTTTTTTTTTAAATATTTTGAATGTGTTTTGAACAATATGGTCACAGGTGATTGATAATGTTTTAGAACATGGAAATGTTTTTCTTGACTAAAAAATATGTTCAAGCAATTCAGATTGGAATTTTAGGACATGCTTTTCTATGATGTGGTAGTTTTCATGATCACATACAGCCTTAAATAACATGAAGATGCCAAGATTAAAATTCCAAAATCCTCCATGTAAACTTGGATATAATATCTACCGAAATTATAAAATTCACTCATAGAACTTCAGTAAAATTATAAAACTCACTTATATGCTTAGAAAATTATTTAAATTATCCTACTCTTACATTTTTAAAAGACTGATGAATTATTACCTTGGTGAAAGGATGATGAAATATTTTACCTGGCTGGAATTTTGGAAATTTTGTTGAAAACTAAAAGCTAATGGATGAAGAGGTTATTACCTCTGAGTAGGTATATCAACTAATTGTAAAAATAAGGTTCTCAGGTTTCTAATTCATATAACTAAAAAAATTATACTTTTGTGTTTTCATTTATTGCAAAATAAACAAATGCACCCAAATTCACACTGGAGCTGAGATTTTCATGTGTGCACACAAAACTAAGAATGAAAGTAACAATGTATTAAAAATGATGATAATAATTTGAATTTTAAACTCTTCTCCAAAGAAACTCAAAACACCTTGAGGCTGATTATCTTTTAATTCAGCTTTATTGTATCTTATTTATACTATTTTAATATATGGTAAAAAAGGAAAAATGTGTTATGATTATGTACTCATGTTAAAGCAGAAATTAATCCTTCCATCTTTTAAAAATTAAAAAAAAAAAAAGACAAGTGGAGAAGACACTCTTGGAGGCCTGCTATAGGAAACAGACATCTCCTTCCTTAGTTAGCCCATCATTCCCCTTATAAGTAGAGATGTATATAGTGTTTATGAAAATGAGGGCATGTAACTAATCAAACTGTGCTATCTTAGAACAACATTGCAAGAAAATTAACCTCAAAGTTATATATGAAGAAAGAAATTGTTCACACATTTTATGTTTGTTACTGAAATCCTAACATACTAGAATATGAAGTTTTAAAGTTCACGATCTTGGGAGCTCACCAGAGTCCCCATCGTCAAGAATCTCTTGCGTTAGAGATGTGGGACTAAAGACAGACAACGGATAATGTTGCTAGTAAAGATACACTTTTTCTTTCACCTTTTCATTCTAAAATACTGAGTTTATTTTCTATGCTATGCTACTTTAGTCCTCTATGCTGCAATCTCATTTTTATATATTTGGATTGACTGTATTTACCATGCATTTAATTCCTTTTTATTGAAAAGGCCATGCACATATATCAAAAGGATTTTCTCTTTCCAGTATAAAAAGTCTAAAGTCAATCCTAATGTGAATCTTTTGAAATTGAACTATAAAACACCACATGAGAATGTGTTCTTTTTTAAAATTTATCTTAGATCTTCTGCTGGCTCAACATATTTTCTTCTATGAGTTCATATTAAAATGACTTGCAGTAGTGCTACAAAAAAATCTGAAAACACAGATGTTCAAACAAAACTGGAAATTCTCCCAACAGTGAAGAAGTCCCCAGCCTCTTCTCAGCCAGGCCTTCGTTGAAAACACCTGTTGAGAAGTTACTCCGAGACTGAACAAATAATTCTTGATAAGCTTTGATATGCAGTAACTTGTGACAATTAGTAATGATCTCTACTTGATTTTAGATTCTCATGTTAACATACAAAATAATTCACATGAAAATTACTCCCATGAAAAGTGCTGTTATAAATTTGTATAATAATCTATTTCCCTTACCTACCACAAAACCTGTGATCTTACTTTTCAATTTCAATGTTATAGCTTTAAAATGAATAAAATGTTTAATTATAACAATGTATTATGACTCACATTATTGAAGATATTTTAATCACTAGTCTATTATTTAAACACATCAGAGACTGACTTTACGTCATCTGAGAAACTTGAAGAAACCCTGAAATAAAATCTCTTCTCACAAACCATTATTTCTACATACTGATTACATGTGTAATCAGCTTACATGATTGTTCTGCATTCACTTTGAATAAAAATACTCTTATGCCCAAGAAACTACAGATCTTAACCTTAAAAATTTAGACCCTGTGACTCACACAATATCATTTGATACTTTAAAAAAAATCTTAATTTAAGCTGCAATATATGTTTTCTACACCCTGAAATTCTTTTTTTTTTAACATCCTGAAATTCTTAAATTTCATACCAGTGTATCTTAAAGCAATTATGAAATACGTTTCACTCCATCAATAGAAATACACCGTGCACCTTCTAAACAGAACAAACATGCTGGAAAATAAAGCTAAAGCAGACCTAGTAGATGCTAGTCCAAGTGCACTCCATGGATTAAAATACTGCTTTCAGAAGTACACGTGAGACTAGTAGTGTGTTTCCTTAGCAGGCTGTGTTGAATATACACACTAATAAATGCACTTCAAAACAAGGTTTTGGATACCTGGGCACTTGAATTTAAGCATGTCACTTCAGCACAAAGTGTTTGCAGCACGCTAGTTTAAAGAAAAAGAAGTAAGGAGGTTCACTATAGTTAATTTACTCTGTTCTCAACAATGGGTACTGAGAAAAACCTGATATATATTTAAGAGGAAATTAACATATTAGGAAATTTACAAAGCATTCTTTATAAGACTGCAAAAACTCAGTAGAAAAAAAAAAAGAAGAGGAAGAGGAGTGCCTGTTTTGACAGTTTAAATCAAGGATATTTCTAGGGCAGGAACAATATGCAGCATTGAGTCACCTTGGAAAAAATTTCAAGAACTTAAAACTGAAAGTTTTTCTGTGTTTTTATGGCATGGACTAAGATTCTAGAAGAAAGGGAATGGCAAGGAAGTTTATCTTCTGTTTTCTTTTTATATTTTCTGTCTCTTTCCCTGCACATGTAAGATTTGCTTTGGCTTAGGTTTTACTGCTGAGAGGAATAATAATCATCATCATTGTCATCATCACCATCATCACCAACACCATCATCCATTCCTCGAGCAATGAAGAGCTTAAAGAACAACATGGTGTAAATACAATATAGGCACCCCTGTCCCTTGGCACTTCTGGATACTTCCATTCAAATTTGTTCCTTACTAATCTGACCAAGGAATCAGGCTTGCTGACATTCTACTGTGCCAACTTCGTTTTTACTGGAACCTAAATAAGAATTCAACTAAAAGCTCTTGAAATGGAAGATTAAACATTAACTCTGAGATATATTTGTAATTGTCAATGGTGAAAATAGAAAAAAGGTATATATATATGTATATATATATGTATATGTATATATATAAAACATATATATATATAAAACATATGTATATATATAAAATGACTGCAAAAGATCTATAAATACATACTTCAACATACCTCCCTAAAGAGATTATCATAAATACCAGTACGGAGCCACAGAAAGACTTTCATAGAAACCACAATATTTTTTAAGGGATATATTTCTTGTTCATTCAGTCTTTTATAGACATCAAAAACAATCATGATTACTGGTATACAGTAGACACTATTAAAAGTGGGATTTAATATTACAATCGATACTTAAGTATTCAGTAGCATCAAGTAGAAGACTGTTTTACAAGGACATTATACTATTGTAAGAAAATATGTTTTACTAACGTCTTAGCATTTGCTATACTTATATTAGAAAGGATAAGGTTATGAAATTTTACTATTTATTTTAATAATACAAACATTACTGAGTCAAGTGTCATTAAAAGGTATTTGCTTTTCAAAGCATAAAATTATGAACCAATTATCTTCATTTGCCCCAAACTAATCTTCCTCCCAAAGTGTCACTTTTAGTTAAACTCAATTTTGAATTTCAAGTAGTGCTCATCCAGAGTAATTTGTAGCAACATGCATTTATAATAAGCAAGAATTAAGTTTTTCTGTGACACAACTTAATAGTGGATAAAAGCAGCTAGGGAGTGACTAGACAAAGTACAGTCACCTGCTATTGTTAGAATCTATGCCCATGATCGGTCAGTCATCTAGGATTTTTTTGTAAGATTTTACTTATTTATTTGACGGACAGAGATCACAAGTAGGCAGAGAGGCAGGCAGTGAGAGAGGGAGAAGCAGGCTCCCCGCTGAGCAGATAGCCCATTGTGGGGCTGGATCCTAGGACTCTGAGACCATGACCTGAGCAGAAGGCAGAGGCTTTAACCCACTGAGCCACCCAGGCCCCCCTAGGATTTTTTAAAAATATCTCACCAACTTTGGATTATACTATCTAAAATATATTAAATATCATATAGACATACTGAAAATACATAGTATACAAACTAAATGCATCCTGAAATTCTTTTTGGTGCATCAAGTGCCTTACTGCCAACTTTGCCTCCTGTTTTCAATCATATAAAGTGAGTCTGTGACCTTCTGGTGCACTCTTTTCTTTCCTCAAGACTCCAAAAAACAGATCAGGACAAAATAAATATAAACTTTTCATAGACAGGTAATGGTCATTATCCAGAGCCTACATTCATTCAAACTTTTGAAAGAGCTTCAAAGCATAATTCACATATTAGAAGTTTAAACTATACTAAGTAAGACATCATGATGCAGTTTCTGCTGTAAAGAATAAATCAGATTCATATTCTTTAAAACACTTTTTAAAATATAAAACTTGCTTTTCTGGTGGAGGACTGAAACCAGCTCAGATTCAGGCTCTGGAATTCTGACTAGTTGCTGTTTTGTTCTTGAAAAAGTTAACTTCTGAGTATTTGAGTATACATTTCTTTCATTTTTGGCATCAGGTTTTTTAAACAGAATTAAAAAACAAATTTAACTAAAACATTTTCTTTCCTACTCTGGGAATCCCTTTTTTATGGAGAGAAATGTAGACCCAGGAATAAAACTAAACTAAAATAAACTCTAGTGAACACTGCTAACATTTTAAGCCTACAAAAATAAACTTTAAAATACAACAGAAGTAAGACATTCACACCTTTTAGATTTTAGACTATTTACATGGGAGGGGTTATGTATAGAATATGTTGTACACTGGTGGCCAAAGTGTAAACCATTTTCACTTTAAAAAATTTCCCTCTCACTGCTGCTGGCAGTGTGGCTTTGTCCTGTTGCAAAGGTTTCAGGACAGCTCCAAAAACCAGCAATAAAGTCCCAGTTAGGCTAAAAGTCTCTTACCTGAATTATGGACATCCGAGTGGCAGGGGTCTCGCTTGCATTAGTCCCTTGTCCGGTGAAGCTCGTGTGGCAGCCCGCGTGCCCCTGAGGAACAGTCAGGTTGTTGGAGGCCGGTTTGAGATACATCACCTCTGACCGGGGCGAGCTAAGGGGCAGGCGGGTCTGGTAGTCGAAGTACATAGGGGAGGTGGCCAGGGAGGGGCTGCTCACCACGTTCATGACGTTCATGGCGTTCCTCTCTTCCACCTCGCTCTGCACCAGCATAATATCGTTTTTGTTGATCTTTTTCTTCTTGCCCTTGCCCCCGCCCAGCTGCGGGTGGCTGTACTCGGCGATGCGGCAGTTGTAAGTGCGAATCTCCTTGTTCTCGCGCTTGCACTTGACGGCAATGGTGATCATGGCCGCTAGGAGAATGATGGAGATAGTGCTTAGAGTCACGATGAGCGGCAGCGACATGTCCCAGTGGTGCTGCTCGCCGTTTACCCGGGGAACGCCTTCGGGCAAGGAGCCGCTCACCGAGCGGATAATGAGCTTGGCCACCGCCGACAGGGTGGGTTTCCCGTGGTCAGTCACCTTCACTACCAGCTCCACCACTGGCGTCACGTCCTCCCAGAAAGGGTGCAGCGTGCGGATCTCGCCGCTGGAGGGATCGATTTCAAACAGGTGGTCGTCGTTTCCGTCTACGATCTCGTAGGTGAGGCGCCCACTCTCGCCAAAGTCACTGTCAAGGGCGCGTACAGTGCTCACCAGGTAGCCCAGGCCAGCGTTGCGCGGGACCTGCAGCTCGGCCGTGTCGTTCTGCAGCGTGGGCAGCACGATCACCGGCGCGTTGTCATTCACGTCTAGCACTGTCACCCTCACAGTTGCGTTGCTCTCCAAGTGCGCGGGCGCCCCCGAGTCCTTAGCAAGCACCTTGAACTCGAAAGCCTTGGTCTGCTCGTAGTTAAAGGAGCGCAGGGCGTAAATGGCCCCGTTGGTGGGGTTCACAGACACATAGGTGTAGATGGACACGTCGCCGATGTGCGAGGGCAGGATGGAATAGGACACTGTGCCATTTTGGCCCAGGTCGGGATCCTGGGCGAGCACGGAGCCCAGATACTCTCCTGGGATGTTGTTTTCGTGCACCTGCAGCACATAGAGTCCCTTGGTGAAACGGGGAGGGTTGTCGTTCTCGTCCAGAATCTTGACAGCGAACGACTTGGTGGAGTTGAGAGGAGGCGAGCCCCCGTCCCGAGCCACGATTGTCACGTTGTACTCGTCCTGGGTCTCGCGGTCCAGCGGGCGGTCAGTCACCACTGTGTAGAAGTTGTCATAGTTCTCCTCAAGCTTGAAGGGCACAGAACCCCCGGGCCCGCCCAGGCCGCCGCCGCCGCCGGTCCCCCCTCCGCCCAGCACCCTGCACTGCAGCTGCCCGTTCTTGCCCGAGTCCCGGTCAGTGACCCGCACGAGTGCTATGACGGTGCCGGGCGGGGCGGCCTCGCTCAGCGCCCCCTGGCGCACGGAGACGAAACCGATGGACGGCGCGTTGTCGTTGCGGTCGATGAGCTTGACAGTGACCTTGCAGTGGGCCGGGATGGGGTTGGGCCCCAAGTCTCGGGCCTGTACGTCGATCTCCAGCATCCCATTCTCCTCATAGTCCAGGTTGCCCTTGACACGAATCAGGCCGGTCTTAGGATCGATGGAGAAGAGCTCCCTTACGCGGTCAGGTACATAGCTGCTGAAGGAATAGAGTACTTCACCATTGGGACCCTCGTCGGCGTCGGTGGCGTTCAGATCAATGACCACGGTGCCCAGTGGGGCATTCTCTGGCAGCTCCACCAGGTAGGAGGGCGCCTCAAAGACCGGGCTGTTGTCGTTAGAGTCTATCACCTTCACGTTGATTTGCACAGTGGCGGATCGCGGTGGCTCGCCGCCGTCTAGGGCGGTCAGTACTAGCGTGTGGTGGTTCTGCTGCTCGCGGTCCAGCGCCTTCTGGATTACCAGCTCTGGGAACTTGGTGCCGTCGCCGCGGGACTTGACGTCCAGCGCAAAGAGCCCGTGGTCGTCGCGCGTCAGCAGATAGGTGCGGAGCCCATTCTCGCCGGCGTCTGGGTCATGTGCACTAGTGAGAGGAAAGCGGGTGCCAGGCGCTGCGTTTTCTGAGATGTCCATCTCAATCTGGTCCGAGGGGAAGGAGGGGGCATTGTCGTTGATGTCCTGGATCTCCACCTTGATCATGCAGATTTCCTTGTCGTTGGCGAACACCTCGAGGGACAGCTGGCACTTGGCGTTGTGGCGGCACAGGGACTCACGGTCGATGCGCTGCTTGGTGTAGAGGAGCCCGCTGTCCGCGTCCACGTCCAGCAGGTGCGGCGCTGAGTTCTCCAGCACCCGGTAGCTACCCGACTTGCTTCGCCCGCCGCCGCCACCGCCACCGCGCTCTGCGGGCGGAAGCCCCGGCTGCAGTCGAGCATCCTTGCCGATGTTGCCGATCACCGTGCCGGCCCCTTGTTCCTCCGGCACCGAGTAGTTGAGGTTTTTGAGCGTCAGGGCAGGGGCCCATAGGAGGAAACAGCAACAGATGGAAAGGTACATCCCAGACCGGTGGGGTGGGGGCAGGAGCAGCCGGACTGGAGGGGCGAGCGAGTGAGTGCGCGCCAGCCTGGGGCTCGGGCGCAGCGTGCGCGCGCGACACGAGCCACAAGTCTGTGGGTCCTTCCTTCCCTCTGCTCCTGGGCTGCGGCACCCGGCGGTCTCCTTATTCCGCTCAAGTTCCCCGAACCTGTTGATCTACAGCATCCGCACTGGGCGAGAGGCGGCGGCGCAGCGAAGCTGCAGCGGCGCGGAGCAAGGCGGCGGCTCCCTGCGGCTGGGGGCGAGCCCGGGGCTTTGTCTCTTCCGCCGGGACTAAGGGCGACTCAAAGTTGAGCGATGAGGCCAGCGATAAGATGGAAATCGCGTCTAGAAGAGGTGGTGAAGAATCGGTAGATTTTCCTGGCTCCCGCTAGGGCGCTGCAAATCCACTCCCGCCGTAGCCACCGGAATACTCTTCACATCGGGTGGGGGAGGGAGCGGGGAGGTGTGTCTTGAGGCAGATGGGAAAGTGAAATCCTTACTTGTTTCCCGTCTCCTGTGATGAAATTGATGGGGATGAGGAGCAACGGAGAGAGAATCTGTTATATGTTGAAGCTTCGCCGGAGCCCGGTGAAATGTCTGCTGGCTTCGCGGGCTGTTCGGTTTTCAGGCAGTGTTTTGCTGCATTTAGAGATCTAATCTTGCATTGCTGGCTGAGGCAGAGGCGGCAGCGGACTGCATCTCCCAGCCAAGCGTATTTTTTTTCCTCTCTCTCCTTTCCGAGCAGTCAAAGGGAGGGGAGGAAATGCAGCGCGAAGAACTAGTGTCCCGATTTGTAGTTTCCTCCCTCCACCAGGCTCCTCCCTCTCTTCCTCGGAAAAGGCTCTCCCCCGAAGTCAGGAAAGCCACAGCCAGATCAGCGTTTGCGGCGTGAGTCTATGGGGGGGCGGGGGGCATATATAGCTCTCTCCGCCTCTGTTCGTGGAACACACACTCTGTGGTTTCTCTATGCCAAGCCAGTAGCCGCCGCTACCATCCCATTCTCTCCGCGAGAGCAAGGACTTCTCTCCATGCAGTTTAATTCCAGTTTGCTTTTCTTCCCAGGCGAAAGGAAATCAACAGGCAACTCATGGTTGGATGTGCAGATTTGAAGGGGGGAGGGGGAGGCGGAATAAAAAGGAAGGGGGAGCCACCCTCCCAGTCCCCGCACACACACTCTCCCTGTCTCTCGCTAGAAGGGAAACAGTCTCTGCATTCACAGGGCTGGGCTGTCAAGTGCCTCTCTTTTCTTTCTATTCAGCATCTCCTTCCAATGGCCCTGCCTCCCAGTCCTCTTCATCTAGAAAGGAAAACCTTGGCGAGGAATAAAAGTGGTGAATATTTGAAGCGAATAAAGTGCGGTTTTTTTTTTTCCCCCCGTCAATTTTTTTTTTTTTTTTAATAGTAGGAGTGGGCTGGATGAAAGAAACACATCAAGGTTTGGCGTGATGCATTCTGCAGTCTCGCTCTCACACAGTCTCTCTGGGCGACTCGAGGAGGGCAGGGGTGAGGATCTGCGGCCGCGGCGGTCCAGCCAGGGGCGCCCACCCGGCCGAGAGCTACCTCCGAGGGGATATTAGGCACAGGTCTGTCTACACATTATTTCGGGTTCTCGAGGCGCCTCGACATACGGGAATGACACATCCAGAAATGCAGGTGTTCCGATCTGCCGGATGAGTCAGAAGCAGTGGAACGAATCGAATTCACTCTCGCCTCATGGTCCTCCCTTCACAGACATTAGTTGCGGCTTCTTCCTAACGCTTTCTCTGACTCACTCTATAGAAAGAAAAGCCAGATTCATGTCTTGGAGGAAAAGAAAAAGCGAGAGAAAAGGGAGGGAGGGAAGGAGGAAGGTGTAGCTGAATCCAGCAGCACTTTTACTCTACCTCTTTCTGCCGGGGTCCGAGGGTCTGGAAAACAAGGCGTCTGTTTTGCTAGGTGTATTTATTTATTTATTTATTTATTTAAAAAAAAAAAAAAAACCACCTTTCCTTTTGATGAGGCGTGAGGAACCCCCAAATTTTTCAGAGTCTTGGAAAAAAAAAAAAAGGAAAAAATAATCAGGATTCCGGCGACTGTTCACAGCTTAGCCCCGCATCATAGTTCATGATTTTCCTCTCAGTGTTCTCTATTCACAAAGTCCAGCACCGGTGTGCATAGTTAATTGTGCAGTCCGTTGTGGAGGGTTGTTTTTTTTTTTTTTCCTCCTTTTCTGTCACGGGTGGTCTCTTTTAATCTGGTGCCTGTCAGGATCAGCTCATAGCCTGCGAAAGACGTGCGGATTTCAAAGCAAATAAATCCATCTCCGCAAGCAAAGCATCGGAGGAAATGAAAGGTGAAAATTCAACAGTTGGAGTAGCGTCTCCCCAGCCGCCCTCCGCCGCTGCCGCATCCGCCGGGATCGCAGTCCCAGCTCTCTCCCCAGCGCCTCTTGCCGACTGACTCTATTCACCTCACGCCGCCGCTTAAACATTGATACTGATTCCCTGCCAGCCAATCCGCGTGAGGAACAAGGCCCTGCCTCCTCGGCCCACACCCAATAGGAGGCGGCAAAGAGACTGGCGGGGGCGGAGCCAGGAGCCCCAGCTCCTCAGAGTCATTGATTAGATCAGTTAGATGGGAGACCGGCTCGGCTACCCGAGCCCCTCGCTCCGCCTTGGCGGCGGCGCCTAGGGCCTCCTCACCGAGTCTCCCGAGTCTTTAACTAATGGGAGAAGCTCCTCCAACCATCTTCCTCCAGAAAAAGGAGAATTAAAAGGAAAAAAAAAGTTTGATGGCAATTTATTATTTTTTTTCTCCATGTATACGTGAACCTGAAGCGCAGCGTGCTTGCAGAATAAGGTAGCTGCGGTCTTCCCGATGGGTTTCTGTACACACACACACACACACACACA
>ML103492.1:45831-84285 GCA_003697995.1 Taxidea taxus jeffersonii | reverse complement strand
TCTGTTCCTAATATTCTCCTCCCTTCACTGTGTTGCTTGTCTTCTCGTCACTGACGGAGACTGGATCCCGCACACAGTTCACAACAGGATGTTTCAAGGCAGAAGTTTCCAGGAGCTGTAATATTGTGGGTAAAAAGAGATTCTGTCTTCTTTAATGAGATGAAACCTAAAACCTCCAAGGATAGCACTCTCAAATTGAAAGGCATGACGGAGTTTTGAAGAGTGTGCTTTAGGGGCTAAGGGGCTAACAGAACCAGGTTTGTCACCCAGCCCCGTCACTTAATTAGCTCTGTCACTTTGGACCAAAGGTGGAAAAAAAAAAAAAAAAGAAAAGAAAAAGAAAAAGCCTTAAACCTTTTGAACCTCAGTTTTCTTCTTTACAAAATGAGGTCAATAACACAAACCTTACGAGATATTTAGATGAGATAAGAATTTAAAGTGTTTAATGCAGTGCTTGGCAGAGGACAATATGATTAAACAGAAATTCAAGGAGTAGGTCACGGGATACAAAATTTCTGGGGTCAGACTTCGAGAATGCCGGTTGTCTGGAAGAGTATTCCTAACTATAGATGTTAAGAAGGTGCCTCCAAGAGGAGGCAGCCCCCGCGCAGCCCCTGCACCGCCCCCGCCACGGGGCAGACTTCAAGAACACAGGCAGGGTCTGTCCTTCCTCTTCAGGCACCACAGTAACGTCACTATGCCCACAGAAGGAGACTCCATTCTGACTGCCGATTTACCCGGCTCTCTGGTATTATTTCCTTTTTTAAGCTTCTAGTCTCTAGATAAGTCTATTTAAAATGTTCTCGACCTGACTCACCTATACATGAAGCAGCAAGAAAAGAATCTTTTGCCCATGTTTGGTCTAGATACTCATACCCAAAGAAGAGTTTCTTTTCTACCCTATAAACTACCCTAGTTTGTAGTTTTAATTCCTTAAGAAAAATACATTAGCATTTCCTAAAAGAGAGACATCATAATACTGTGACTTAGAGGAATTTTGCTTTGAAGATGTCATTAGCATTCCCCACCTGTTCTGGGAAAAGTACAGATCCCTATTCTTAACCTATCTTTCTGTCATTTCTTGTCAGGACGCTACCAGATCTGATTTCTAAGTCACATACAATACATTTTTAACATACTAAGGGAAGTATAGAAAAAAGAGAAAGTACAGAGAAATAGCAACATATGTGTTCCTGCTTTAAATCCTTCCATATTCTCTAGTTTTCAGTTCTGGTGGACCACAGCCTACTTGAGGTTAGAGTTAACCCTTAACCTTTGCCTCTAGTTACAGGCTCACCCATGTCTATACTGTGTGTGTTCTACTCCAAGATGAAATTGAATTCAGTAAGAAATATTTAAATGAGCTCTCAAGGGATCAACTGAAGTCTAAATCCATCAGAATTCTATTCTTTGGTAAACAAAGTTTTATTCTCCAAGTGAACTTTATATTCTTGGGTTAAACAGAGACTCTTGAGGAAGCTAGATTTAGCCTGAGACTGTGTGCAAGAAGGGCTCTTTAACCTTTTGGCTCTTTCTCTGAGGTAGCCAGAGAACTCTGCTGTGGCCAGATATGGTCCTCTAGCGATAACCTTAGCTCCAGCATTTGTTAGGGACTTGGATTCGCTTCCAAGACTTCCTATTTGACTCTTGCTTTCAAGAAGATGCTAAGATACATAAATAATTCTCTGACCCAAGAAGCAGGTAATGTTTGCAGGTCTTGCCAGTATGGTATTTTCTTCCAGTTCCGTGTAGAATGTTAGTGCTCTTATAATCAAACCGCAGACTGGAGGGGAAAGGAACTTCAGGTCTTGTTGCTAAGGCAGCAAGCGGAAAACAGTTTACTGCCAGAATGACAAAAAGCTTCTAGAAAAAGCAGGTTGCAACAGAAAAGATTTGTTACTCTTAGAAAACCTTCCCTCTGGCTGATCTGTGGAGCTATAGATTCTCCTCTACTGACTTCAGCAAAGGGCCCCAGCAGCATTTGCTTATTTGGGAGAGGAAGAATTATTGAATGGTTACATAGTCTGTGTCCAGAGTTAGCCTAAGCAGAGGCTACTGCCTCGGAGAGCAACCGGGATGCTGTCTAATGGTTAGCCCTGCAGAGGGAGCACTTGTGTTCCAGCATCTCTGCTATTCAAGGGCAAATGAAACAAGTCATCTTGGTTTTCAGAAAAAATTGATGCTCTAGTGAATCAAGTATGCAGAGAGGATAAGATGAGTAAATAATTACTAACACATCATAAACCAGTGCTACCAAAATAGCACTTTTCAACATTAGAGATAAATATTTAAGTGTTGCTTTTTATTTGGAGGAATTGTGAATTTTTGAAGGTTAGGACTTTTTCCCATCTTCAGATATGTAGAACCTATCCTGCCATACTTACATGCCTTCAGCTTATGGAATTATATTTGGAATTAATATCGCAAAAAGAACTTAATTATAATGTTTACATAAATCATATGAAAATGATGTAATCTATAACGTTTAATTTCCTGATTGCACATTTCATTTATGAGTCAATAGCCCTTGCAGGCATACTGGGTAAATCTGCTATTAATCAAGATTTAATAAACACCTACCAGGTGCCAGAAATTGTGCTAAGCACTGTGAAGAATGCACCCAAAAGACAGGATATACACGTGCATCTAAAACATATTAGCAGTAGTGGTGAAGAGAAAAACGTAACAGCTTCTTATCTATTCACACATGGTGAAGAGGTTAGCCTACTCTTAAAACACTGAATTCTGCAATATGAACTTTAAAAGTCTTTCCTGTGAATTATTCTTGCTTCAAAGAGCAAAACAAAACAAACATGGCTAAAAGAAAAATAATCCTCAATCCCTCTCTCTTTCTCTCATGCACAGAGACACACACACACACGCGCCCACATACACACAATTAACAACTCAGTACTTATGTGTGCTAGCTACTGCTGCTCAGTGCTGGGACATGGGGTTGAATAACACACATCAAATCTCTTCCCCATGGAATTTATATTTCAGGTCCGGGGACAGACAACAAATTAAAAAATCAAATAATATCAAATAATTACTCACTGGTTGGTAGGTTGATCTATTTAATACTGAACTTTATAGACAAACTTGCTAAAGCAGAAGGATTGACAGTTACAAAACCTCTCCCTGCGGGACTAAAAGGGTCAAATAGGAAGGGGAAACACTCAGCCTGAGGACATGGAGACAGCGTGAATGAGTCTGAGCTGTAGACAGACACAGTTCACCTATCATAGCTATTTAGCAGGATATAGGCAAAAACCTAATTAAGTAGGCTTTTTAGGATCTGGAAAGAGGAACTGATTTGATTTTCATGGGAAGAAATGTCTTACTTATTTCATGGTTTAGTTTTCTTTTTATCTTTGCTTTTTTTTCAGATTCTAATTTCAAGAGATTATAAAGAGACAAAATGGGAAGTAGAGGGAATAAAATGAAAAATGAGTGAGAGAGGGAGGGAGGGGAGGGAAAAGAGAAAAGATAAAAGGAGGGGGTGGAGGAAGGGGAAATAGGGGGAGATGGAGAGAGCATGAATATGAATAAACCAATCCCTTCTTCTGTCTCTGTTATGTGGTAATGTGAAAAAATCCCCATGTGGGAATACTGTTAACCAATTTTATTACTCAATAAAACACTGAAACCAACACAAAGTATATTTTAAGAAATAGAACTAAATTACCAAAAGTTCAATATTTGCATTTTTTCATTAACTTTTCTCCTAGTCCAAGATGCTGGGGGCGGGGGAGAGGATTTCACTACTTTTATCTTTTAAATGGCTGCATTATCTTTTTCAGTTTAGCCAATAGGCTGTGCATTCCCATGAATGTAGACAAATGAGACTAATGGAATTATGCACTAGAGAAAAAGCAGGAAAAAATTAAATTTGTTAGTTTCCCTATGAATCTGTAAGAACTCATTTGGTGACTATGACCTGTAGCAAGCCTGTCTTAGGATCATGGTGGGTAAGGAAAGGTTCTCTTTTTTTAAACCTAAGACTATGGTGGGTATATGCAATTTATTATAACTTAAAATTTTAAGAGCTGGAGGAGCTCCCCCCTCCCTTGTCTTTTAGAGTAAAAGATTAAGTAGAGAAGGAAGGGAGGTAAACAAGGAAAAGGAATTTGCCTCTCTCCAAAGAAAAATTTAAGCTTCCTTCTAAGAATGTAAATATCCGACATACTGAGAAATAAGGAACTGCTCAAGACGCTCAGAATAACAGAGGTGAAAACTGAGTCAAAGTCAAGAGAATAATAAAGAGACCATAGGGGTAAGGAAATCACAGATCTTCACTCTAGACCCTTGAGAAACTAGCACTGGAATTAAATTAAAAGCCACCAACTTCTGAACACATCCCATGTGATACCCTTTGCATGCATTATTTCCTTTAATGGAAAACCCATACCCCACACACTCATACAATCAGGCTGGAGATTTCAAAGCTCGACACAACATACATCCCTCAAAGCCTCTGAATTCTTTACAAGCTATGCAAAGAAACCCATTTCAGACAAAATAGCTCCTCAGAGAACTAAGTGAAATGTATGAGAGGAAAACAAACCCAACCCATAAAAGTCCCACACTTGCCACATACCACCTACAGCTGTTTCAGTGCTCACAGATAATTTTAGGGACCCTCCTCTGTCCTTTGAGAAATTCTGGATCTTTACCTAGAGACTATAGATTAGGGGGTGGAAGAGGGGGTGGGGGAGGGGGTGGGGGAGGGAAGGGAAGAAAGGACTGGAGATTTCCTTAGCACATTCATTTGAGCATCAGTAGAACTATGTACAGACCTACCAACTAGGCACAGAGTAATCAAATCAAATAAAAGTAATACTACAGAAAACTTGGGAAGAATGCTCGCTACCAATAGTACATATGCAAACGATAAGAGAGAAAAAGAAAAGCAAGTATTTTTGTCCTGGGTGCAAAAGCTGGTATGGATATGTATAAGGGACTATCTCAGGGGTTGTTAACTGGGAGTGCATGACTGATTACACTGTACTCCAGGTTCCAAACAGCATGAAGGATTACCAATTTCAGCACTTACTGGTGTAAGAGATTTTGCAGCTAAAGTCTGTCAGTGTGGTAGAACTTTACCATAAGCAGCAGAGAAAAGAGCAAGAGACTCCACCTGGCACTATTTGTTGGTCTACATGATCTGCAGCTTCTAGCAGGAGCTGAGAAGGCATGGGCCAGGTCCAAATCTAACAGTCTGCCCAGTCATTTTAAGACATTTCCCCACGCACCTTTTGTGTTAAGAGCCCTATGCACTGTTAAGGTTCAATTTTGAAGCCTGTCCCCAATCTATATTTCTGCTG
This sequence comes from Taxidea taxus jeffersonii, assembly GCA_003697995.1. NCBI lineage: Eukaryota > Metazoa > Chordata > Mammalia > Carnivora > Mustelidae > Taxidea > Taxidea taxus. The sequence goes on along the minus strand of ML103492.1, from coordinate 78,958 downwards.
GGTTAGCAAATAGGTTGGGAGGTGGAGTAGTTTGGCAGGGATTTTTTTCCCTCTCCCCAAAGCTTCTTGAGAGTTCAACCATTCATGACTTAATTTACTGGTACAGCATTAGTGCTAAGCCAGTGATCAGGAAGAAAATGTCAATCCTTACACTTGTTTCAGAAATTCAAGGAAAGAAAAACCCAGGAGAGGAATTCACATAAAGTAAAATGCATGCTTGGTAAGAGAGAATTTTTTAAATAAACAAGAAGATTCTATTATATTACTAAGAGTCACGTTACTGCTGTGGTGTTTAGACTACTCATTAAAATAAAATAAAACAAAACTAAAACTGACTTGATTATTTCTTTTTCTTTGTTCACATTTTTAAAATAGAGTTTTGGGGTTTTTTTTTGTTTTTTTTTTTAAAGATTCTCTTTTTAGGTAATCTCCACACCAAACATGGGGCCGAAACTCACAACTCCAAGATCAAGAGTCATAAACTCAACCTACTGAGGCAGCCAAATGCCCCTAAAATAAAGCTTTAAACATACATAGTTTAAAAAGTCAAATAGCCTATAAGTTTAGCATTTCCTCCCCTCTCTGGGGAAAACTGTTTTTTTACCCATTTTAGTGGATTATTTCAGGATTTATCTCACAACCATAATTATCATGCTTTAAAAAATATTTTTTTAAAATTTATTTGTTTTTTTGAGAGAGAGAGAGAGCGAGCACATGAGCAGGGGAAGGGGCAGAGAGAGAAGGAGAGGCAGAGAATCTCAAGCCAGACTCCACATCCAGGGTGAAGCTGTATGTGGAGCTCGATCCCATCACCCTGAAATCACGACCTGAGCCAATACCCAGTGGGACACTTAACTGATTGAGCCATCCAGGTGTCTCTATAATTATCACGCTCTGGATGCTACTTCTTGATTTTTTTAAAAAAAGGTTTTATTTATCTATTTGACAGAGAGAGAGATCATAAGTAGGCAGAGAGAGAGAGAGAGGGAAAGCAGGCTCCCTGCTGAGCAGAGAGCCCGATGCGAGGCTCGATCCCAGGACCATGAGATTATGACCTGAGCCGAAGACAGAGGCTTAACCCACTGAGCCACCCAGGCGCCCAACTTCTTGAATTTTTGGTTTTAGGCTTTATTTACTGATCTCCTTCTATGGAGGACAATTATCTAGTTCTCCCCTCTCTACATGCACCCTTTCCCATCCCCCCAGTTTAGATTATATTGTAACTCTGGTTGAATCAATATTCAGGGTTTACATTATGAGTATGTAAACATTCATCATAACTAATATGTGGAAGTACTTTCCTTTCCTGCATGGTTTTTTCCCTACCAGAGTAAAAATAAGTCTTGATTTTTGTTTTGCTTAGTTTTGTATGTGCTCAACACTAACTCACCTCCACTCTCCCAATTGTCCTTTACTTGAACTAAAGTTCCTCTCAAAACATCCCAACATATCAAGTATTTCTACTAATTTCTTTTTCTTGAAGAAGTTTGCCCAGGCCTTCTGGCTACTTTCAGTCAAGTCTGGGTGCCCTCTGATCTGATGCAAGCTATTATCCTGAGATATGTCTTCCCCATCATTCCAGGGACTCCTTTCATCTCTCTCCTGTTCTGAACTGTCCCTGTCATGTATATTATGCTTTTGGTCTTCTCTCTCATTTTGGTAGAGAGCATCTCCCAGTATCTGGAGGGTAAAAAACCACTTTTCTTTTTTTTTGAGAGAGAGAGAGCGAGCTTGTGTGTGTGTGCGCGCGCACACACACACGGGCACGTGCACGGGGGAGGGGCAGAAGGAGAGAGAGAATCTCAAGCAGGCTCCACGCCCAGCATGAGGCCTGATTCAGGGCTCAATCTCACAACCCTGAGATCATGACCTGAGCGGAAATCAAGAGTCGGACGCTCACCTGAGTTCCCCAGGCGCCCCTGGAAGCTAAAAATTTTAAGGCTTTGTTTGTCTGAACATATCTTCAGTCTACCTTAATATCTGATTGGTAGTTTGACTGCACATAGAATTTTAAGTTCGAAGCAGTTTTCCTTTAGAACTTTGAGGGTATTATTCTACTGCCTGTCAAACTTTTAGTTTTGTCATTGAGAAGTCATGATGATACCTGACCTAGTTTCTCTTTTTCTTCTTCTTTAGAGAAACTATGTCCTGCTCTGGAAGCATGTAGATTTTCTCTACCTCCTTAGTATTCTGAAATGTCATTATCATGTGCCTTGGTGTGGGTCTAATTTCTTTCACTGGTTTGAGCACTCAGAGGGCCCCTGCTATCTGGAATCCCATGTATTTCAGTTTTGGTAAATTTTCTTGAGTTATTGGTATTCATGTCTTCCTCTGAATTATTAAAAATCTTTCTTTATGAAACTTTTTGTTTTGGATAGTAGACTGCCTTATCTTCTGCATTTCTGTACTTTCTTTATTTGCCATCTTGGTCATTTTGTTCTACACTCTGAAACAGTTCTTCAGCTTTATCATCTGTGCTATCTACCAAGTTTTTCATTTCTGCTTTAATATTTTAAATTTCCAACTGTTCTTATTATTCTCCAAATGTTCCTTTTTTTATGGTATCTTCTTGGCATAAGATTGCGGTATATACTCAATCTCTCTGAAGAAAGCGATGATTTAAAAAAAAATTTTTTTTAAGTCTTCATCTCCCTGTATAGTTTTTCCCTGTTTGTTTCAGTCTTTATGTTTCATATTAGTTTCCTCAGATGTCTGGTTGTCCAGAAGGTTGTTAGAAACAAATGTCTAGAGATACTATAGGAAATTCTGAGAACAGTTGCTTGAATGGGTCAACTGTTAGGAAAACCCCACTTATAGATTCTTTAGCTCTTCCCTCTTAGGCTGGTCAAATTATGTAGGAAGATGTTTCTAATCCTCTGCATGGAAGATATGGGCCTGGCTGCCAGGGTTCTAGAAACTAAGTGTTGAAAGAGGGCAAGGGGTATTTGTCCATGTATATGTGTGTGGGGGGGTGGGTATTACTGAGAGGTGGGGTCTCTCGGGCACATGACCATTTAATCTTCCTACAGCAAGGCCTTCCTCAACTGTGCATGGTATCTTCCTGGTTTAGAGACACTGTTTTTCTTGTTTGTTTGTTTGTTTGTTTTTACCACCATCAAAGAATAAATTTTCAAAGTCAGACAGAGAAAGATAAATACTACATGATCTCACATGTGGAATCTAAAAAAGCCTACCTTGGGGTGCCTGGGGGGCTTGCTTGGTTAAGCGGCCAGCTCTTGATTTTGGCTCAAGTCATGATCTCATTAGTTGTGGGATCAAGCCCACAAGTCTCAGGCCCCGCATTTGACACAGTCGGCTTGAGATTCTCTGTCTCTTCCCCACCCCCTGCTCGTGCGTGAGCGTGCACGCACTCTCTCTCAAATAAATAAAATCTTTAGAAAAATTTAAAAAAAAATCTAACTCAGAGAAACAGAGTAAATGATGGTTGCCGGGAGAGTGGATGGGGCAGGAGGCAAATGGAAAGATGTTAGTCCATGGGTACAAACTTCCAGTTATATGATGAATAAACTCTGGAGATCTAATGTACAGCATGGTGATTATAGTTAATACAACAAAACTGTATTATATATTTGAAATTTTCTTTTTTTTTTTAAGATTTTATTTATTTATTTGACAGAGATCACAAGTAGGCAGAGAGGCAGGCAGAGAGAGAAAAAAGCAGGCTCCCTGCTGAGCAGAGAGCCCAATGCAGGGCTTGATTCCAGGACCCTGGGATCAAGACCTGAGCCTAAGGCAGAGGCCTTAACCCACTGAGCCACCCAGGTGCCCTATACTTGAAATTTTCTAAGAGAGTAGATTTTAAATGTTTTCACCACAAAAGAAAAGGTATTAGTGTGAGGTAATGAACGTGTTAGCTAACGCTATTGTGGTCATCATTTCATAATGTACAACTGTATCAAATGATCAAGTTAAAGTTACACAATGTTAGATATCAATTATATCTCCATTAAGCTAGAAAAAGAAAAGAATAAATTTCTACTTTCCCAACAGATGGGGGAGAAGCAGTCAAAGTTCTGTGAAGTGGGGAAGAGACTCCAGAGCTCTTAATTGTCTTAATTACTGTCAATCAATCCTTATTTTAGCCCTTTCCTACCTGTCTTAGGCCTTAGTCATATTGGCTTCAAAGGTGCCTGGTTTCTCTAATTCCTAAGCCTTTGAGCATTCAGTGGTTTAGGAATGAGTTCTTGTGAGCCTATCGAATCATTTACCACTTGTTTCTCTGCTTTACAGCTCCGACATTCATGTTTTTACCTCCTCTTCCCATTTTCCTTACCCTTGTAGGTTAATACCTTAAAAAAATCCCTTTACCATTACTTTAGTGGGGTTTTGTTCTGAAGGACGTGATAATCGATGTATGTTCCATCTGCCATCATTACCTGAAACCTTAACTATTTCTCAGAGTATGTCCATGTCTGTGGTTATTCCTTTAAGGAGACAAGTTCAATCAAGGATGTCTGCTGGACATACTAAGTCTGAGACCTTGCGTCTTCCAAGTTGCTATGGCCACAGGGTACAACCTCTAATACTGCCTGGCAGTTAGGACAATAACACAAGAAGTAAGAGCCATTCTTCCTCATTTCCTTCCCTGTCCTCGGCCTGAGGGCCACAGCTCCATTCCTTCTTGTCTTGAAATAACATTTTCACCTTGCTGCTGCTCTTCTGCCTCCTTTCCTTGCCCCCAGTCCTTCCACCAGGTCTTCAAATGGTCGTCTCAGATTATCTAGCTATTTTATTTGTTGGACTGGTTTTTCACTAATTAAATGTCCAAACAGGGATATGTCCAGACAGTCCCCCAAATTATCACCATTCTGCAGAAAGATTCAAATCACTGAGTGATTTTGTTAGTCACAGACTCCCTGTCTCTAAAAGAAAGTCGGGGGTGTGTGTGTGTCAATTCCCACTGAGTAAAAATAAAATAATTCCGCTCATCCTCACACTCAAACAGCTGCACAGACAGCACTGGCTGCTCTGTTTATCTTGATAACTTTGGAAAAACACCATCTCCTCCCTTCCCACTCTCTCCAGAACAATCACCATGCTCCACATGCAGACAGGGTGATTGAGACTCTCTGGGGCTGAGACAGGCTTGTCTGGGGTTCTTCCTGCACATTCACACAGTACCATTCCTTTGCTGCTGTCGGCACGACCCAGTTGTTTCAGATAACAGCTGCTTCAGGGGCTTGACGGACTCAGCTGTGGGTCGCCTGGAGGCTTCCTAATGCCCCAGCTCAGCCAGCTGCATCTAAGCAGAGCCACGGGAAGCCAGTGCCAAAGTAGGGGAAAGTACATACTGTACTTCCTCTTTAATCCTTGGAGTTACTGCAGCAGCAGCAAAAGGAGAGGGGGAGGAAGAACAAAGAAATCCCTCGGATGATGCGTGGGGAGCAGGGCGGCCAAGGGTTCTAAATCAGGCAAGGGGAGAGCGAGATGCAGGTGGAGTGGGAGAAAGCTCTCGACAAGGGTCTGTTCAATGTTACTTTGGACGCCAGGGCGTCCAAAGAAATTCTCAAGCTTTTTGTTTGTTCTCATTCAATCAGTCCAGGCAGGATGTAAAGACAATAGGAAATGATTTCCAACTGACTGTGAATCTTTCTTTAAGGTAAGGACAGAACTTGAGTACACAAGGCAAAGACCAACCATCCACATTTGCCCCGGACTGGGCTGGTCTTGGTCCCGAAAGTCTCACAGCCCGGGAAACCACTCAGTCTCCGGCAAAGCAGGATAAATGTTCACCCTATGCCACCGACAGCTAGTTCGCCTTCCCAGGCTCGGGCAAAGCTGGCTACATTCATATTCCACTCAGCACCTCCGTTATCTTCTAGGACCGGTCCTGCCACACACACGCTTCTCAGCCTGTATCATGCACGGTCTAACCGACAAGGGCATTAAAAGACCATCCTGTGCTTGCCTCTCAGTGGAAAAGGGAACTGTGTCATTCAGAGCTCTCCTGCTTCCTTTCTGGAGTCCCTATCAGAAGCACAAGTCTTGCAGCCCCCACGGATGAATCAAACTGATGGTGGCACAGACCGAAAATGTGGTTTGGCTAAGGGACCTGGAAAAAGCACGTCCTGTAAGAACTTTAAAATGCTGAACTCTGAAAAGATGGAAGCCAAAGAAAACTCAATTATGCAGAGGCTGATAATTCAGTGTGGGGATTATTCAGGCTTCTTCTCTGTGCTCTCCCCTCCCTCTGAGCATTAGGCCATTTCACTGCTCATTAACAGGAAGGAGGAGGAAGCCAAGGAGGGGCAAGTAGAACTGGCCAATTTTTCTTTTTATGAGGTTTTCCTAAAGAGGGCCTTGTTGATACTATTGGCTCCCCTTCCATGGGGAGCGAAGACTGGGAATGGTGGAGGGGTGGGGTGGGAGGCAGTGTTTGTGACACTACCTGTCGATTTTAATCATTTGGTTTCTCTTAAATCCCCAATAGGATGAATTGCTGGTCTTCTATTTTCATGGAAGGGCTAGTAAAAGTATAAATGTTAGACAAAAAATACAAAAAACTACTAGTTAAATCGCAATCTTTTAAAAAAGTTCATTCGACAGACTGGTAGTGCTGCCAATTTACAAATAAATATAATTGGATGATTACAGATTTTTGCTTTAAAAATTTACAGCCTAGATTAGAGAAGTTCTGGTCAGCTCAGATTAAATGGGAAATAGTAATGTGAGAAATTTCCCAGAAAGAGCAATTCAGTTCTGGTTTATCACTTAACTTCTCAAAGCCTTAGTTTCCTCATCTGTAAAGAGAAAGATAACAGTGCCTAACTTGGAGGTAAAATAATACAGGTGTTAAGATTAAAAATACATGTGCCTAAAATAAATACATACTTACATACATACATGTGCCTAGCAGTCAGTACCTGATCAGGCACATAACAAGTAATTGGTAGCTAGCAAGAAGGAAGTAGTCAAAAAAAAAAAGAAAAAAAGAAAAAAAAGAAGGAAGTAGTCAAGAATGTTAAAGGAGAGGGCCAGTCTGGCTCAGACAGTAGAGCATGTGACTCTTGATCTCAGTGTCATGAATTCAAGCCCCGCATTAGATGTAGAACTTACTTAAAAAAAAAAAATTAAAATATATATATATAAGAGTGAAAATTTTAAAAAAGGCTAAATGAACATATTTAACATAATTCAGCATTTTTTTAATTGAAGAAAACTACTCTATACTCAGCACTGTTATGGCCAAGATATAAAAACAAATACGAGTAAGTCAGTTCCTCACAAGTCCACTGTTTAATGTAGACAGGTAATTACAATGGATACTAATGAATGTTATTATACAAATTCTCCACAAAATAGCATGGTGGCACCAAGGATTGGCACCTAATCCAGACTGGGAAGATTAGAGGTCACTTTTCTGATTTGATTGCTGGATACTGAAAGATGAGTGGGTAATACCAGGGAAAAAAAGATGCACGGGTAAGGAAAATCCAGAGAGAAGAGCAGAGTGTGCAAAGTCTAGGAATGTGATACCTGGAAGGCTGGCAAAACCAGACAGTGTAATGGAACTGGAGTCCAGACTGGACTGGACCAGAGCAGAAATAGAATGGGAAGCACAGGGCATGGCTATAAAGGGAAGAGCAGGATGATGGCTAGAGGGAGAACGTAGAGAGTCAGGAGAGGGGTCTGTTTTGCTAGGTAGTACGTGGAAGTGATCTCAGAAGGTTAAAATGCTGCGGGGGGAAAGAGATGTGAGCAATGAGGTAGAGGTTGCCATTTCCCAGCCGTCTACGTGCGGAGTGGGTTCTGACTCAACGTTACCCCTTTCTAGCTCTAATGAATTAGAGACCCGTGGGGTGCCTCCACGAACCTCTTCAAGTGTGGAGGGGGTCTGGGTCAGTGGTTCTCCACCCTGAATGCCCATCAGAATCACTGGCAGGGCGGGGGGGGGGCGGCTTGCTTAAAAATATATGGATGTCACCCTTAGACATTCTAATTTAATTGGAATGAGGTAGAGATTGTAATGTACAGCTAGGGGTGGGAACCTTAAGTCTAAATCCTAATAAATACCTACAGTCATACATAAATAAAGACACACGTTTCAAAAGCAAAGACTGATTACTTTGGGATTAATGCTTCCCTGGATCACTGGGCTGTGGCTATACTTTTTCAGTGGACCTCCACTTATTTTTCTGGTTCCATTACTAGCTCCCTCCATCATATGCCCTCTGTTTGAATCACAGAGCATTCCTCAAGGGCTTCAGGTGTCTGTGCCTTCCTTGTGTGGTTTGTTTCTGGGTGTACCCTTCTCTCTGTACTTCCTTCGGGAATCCTTATACCTCCTGTAGAGCCCAGCTCACATAGTACATAGTCTCCCATGATACTGATTTGTCCCAAGAAGCATTAATTTTTCCCTGATTAGTGCTCACCTAATTTCTTTTAGAGCATGTCTCACATTGTATGAGTTAGGTGTCCACTTTTTGGCCTCCCGCCATGGGACTCTGATCTTTCTGAAAACACAGAACTTTTCTTGCTCATCTTCCTTTTTCAAAGCACCCAGAGAGTAGCCAATGGAGTGCAATGAATGTCCTCAAATGTTTGCTAAATGAATGAATCAATGTGGTAAACAAAAGGTCATCATTATAAGAATTGCATTTAAGGATGTAAGAATTTTTAAAGATTATTAAAATTCATCAAAGCAAATAATATTTATGTGAAAATACTTTTTAGAGGAGTATAAATTATTCCTAAAGAGCAACAGACAAAGAATATTCCAGAAGTGTTATACAGAATATGGAAGTAGATTATGCCTTGGTATATATATAAGTCTCAATTAGACAGTATTTCTTTTTCCAAAACCTCTCTTTTTATAAAGTAGCTGTATTCTGATGGGACAGTGCACAGTTGCAGGAATGCGGTGGCACGATTTGATGAGTATAGCAGAAGAAAGGAAAAACACCAACAAGGATTCTAAATGACAACTGTCAGCAGGTTAGAGAATTGCTTATAAATACAATAGAATTAAATAACCATGGTATGATAGCAGAGTTGCTCAAATATCATCACAGAGGAGAGATAAAAATTCCTCTCTAGAAAGAGGATGATATTGAAATCTGACTTTCACTCATGGGAGTGTCAGTAATGGGAAAGAGTGGCCCGGAAATGACAGAACTGAATGATTTAGGAGAAGATGAAGGTAAAAGTAAAAACAAAAACAAAAACAAAACCCCCTCAAAACTACCCTATTACTTTGAGAAGGTGCATGTTGCCTACTTCTATGGGATTCATCAACATCTACTTTTTAAGATGTTAACTCTAACTCTGAAAATCCTGCAGGCAATGCCCTCCAAGTCTAGTGGCAGGATTATGCCTTACCATGATTACTCTGGGCTTATGTAACTGGGAGAAACAGAAAGGGAGTAGATAAAATTATTTATGTCATCAGAGGAGTATAAAGAGAATATAAAATGGCTTGAGAGGTATATTACTAGGAGTAATGGGAAGAAATTAAGAAAATGGTGAAATTAGGTTGCATATCAGACATTCTCTCAGAATGATTTTTACTGTAGTGTGAAAGCATCTTCTAGAATAATACTAATTTTAAATGCCCTCTTAATAAAATGCTCAGGTTGCTATAGCCTATTAGGCAGCAATTAAAACCTGTGAGCTCTGCCACCCTGTTCTCAGGCCTGCTGCAGCCCGGCTGTCACGGGCAAAAAGGCCTGGTGAATCCTGGGCACTGTGGGGTTATACCGGCCAGGTAAAAGATGGAAGGCCCATCACTCAAGTCACTTAAAATTGGACACAACATTAGAGAAAATGCAATGGAGCTGAGTGGGATGAACTAGAGAACCTAATGTAGCATTAAAAAAAAATCACATTCATTGGTGCCAAGGGACATTTGGAGGACACTGTGTTTAAATTTTGGACTCATTCTGCAAGAATAAGTATCAACAGTCCTTGATCTTGCAGCTGACTCTTCACATAGGCACTCCTTCCTAAAAATATTAAGCAAAGCACGGACGACCTGATAGGGAACAGTTTAAATCTTCAGCTCATGAAATAATTTCCTTTTCTCCCTTCTTTGGTTCAGTGATGATGATGTCAGCATGCATCTGTGGTTTGTTATTTTTATATGGACACAAAAGCAGACAGAAAATACATTAAAGTGATGTGTAATTTTCCATGCAAATGGTTTCAGACTAACAAGAGTTGTGCCTTATGATTAAGTGGAAATTGGTTATTTGCTTTAAATATTTATGATAAAATGTTTAGAATTAACATTTAAGTGATTCAATCCATGAGATCTAAAACTTTGCAATATTCCCTGGCTGACCTTGGCAATGAATGTGACATGGCACATGTGTTAACTTAGCTGTGGAAAGATTTCATATTAATTAACCACCTTCCACAAACAGCAGTCAAAATGGTCCTGGGCCTAGTTCTGCTACCAAACCCAGACAATCTAGAGCAAATCCGCTCACCTTACTCTCTTTCAGCCCTTCTAACAGGACATGATGAAAATACTGACATATCAGTGACTGGAGAAAAACTAAGCCAAATCCATTGATGAGTAAGACAAGGTCCTGTGGCTCTTGAGGACTGATGTATTCTTCTAGCTCTAAGACCTCTCTCAGAGATGCCTCAGAAGCACTGAGTAAGGTACCAGCATCATGTAAATGTATCCAGCCCTAGGAACTCTGAATCCTATGACAAGAATTCCAAAGCACTTGAGGGAGGCCAATCAATCCAGCCTCCTAAGGCTGTTTTCAGGATGGTGCTAAACTGTAACACAACATCAAGGTTAATGTCAAATGGTTCTGAATGCTAACAGCATAAGTATTAGGGCAATGAAAAAAAAAACCAAAACACTGGCTACTGAATCTACGCCAGGCACTATACTATTAAGTACCTTAAGTATGTTATCTCATCAAATCCTCATAATTCATGAGGTAGGCATGGCTACTCTCCCCATTTTAAAGATTAGTAAATTAAGGCACATTCCTACATAGCGTTTAATGAACTTGCTCAAGCTCACAAGCTGAGAAGTGAAGAGCTATGCTTTGAGCCAGGCTGTACATCAAAGCTACATTTTAGTTCATTACAACTGCCTGGGCAGCATTACAACAGCTACAGGTCCCTTTTTAAAGAAAACTTAAACTTGGCGTCTGTCCATAAGTCCCAGGCCATGAATCTGGGGGCTAATCTCCCGAGCTAAATCAGGAAGTAAAAATCTGACACACTAACAATTAGTAAGGGTAACAAACTACTACAGCTTGTGATACAATCTCCTCAAGTCCAAGTCAACTCCTAAGTAACACTTCTGTGTGTCCTTAATAATTTGGAGATAAATTATTTAAAAAAGAATTTCTGCTTTTATAAAAAAATAGAAGGGAGGGCTGCTCACAAATTAGACAACTGCTGGTTTCCAGAACCAAGGTGCAAAAGAAATAACAGAAAACAGAGACTTCCATTTCCATGTTAACTGGGTACCTTTCACGTGAAAGGAGCAGATTACATGGATCTCATCTTTGCTTCCTTATCTGGCTCTTCAGTGCTTATGGGTAAGAAAATGCCAGCTGTACTGCAGAATCAGAAGGAGAATATGACCTGCTTCGTAAGTGGATAGGCTTGATTTACCAAAATGTAAAGAACTTAAAAATTAAATATTTTTTAAAAGCCACCGAATCTGATTTTCACTTGTCAAGCAAAGAGGCTCACGGTTTTAATTTGCAAAGTAAGCATCCCCTTTCCTTGCCTCCATCGTGACAATTAAATGCATCCTTAGAATGATGTACAGGCATTGCTCGACAGTTTCCTCCAGCTTCTTTTCAAGGAAAATCTTTGCCCGTCTACAGATTAATTCTGACAGCTATCTGGAGTCACCAAGGAACCACTCCATTTCCCTAGCTCTGCGGGTGCCAGTCAGCTGACACAAAAGCAGGGTCTGAAAAGGAAAGCTGTCCCCAAAGCATGTCATACAAAGCATGCAGATACTGGAGACTTCATTACAGGGCACAACCAAAGAGTATATGGAAAAGAGAGGGCTGGCCTTCCCTTAACAAAACAGTATAACTGGCTTCAGAATTAAAACAAAAGATGTATTTAGGATCAAATATTTTGGAAGTTGCTACATGTCGAAATGCTCCTAGATAGTTTTAGGCACACAAACTGTGATTGATCCCATGAAAGAAAGTAGAAAAGAATGATAAATGTAATGGTGATCTATCTTATGGGGCATTTTGGAAGAAGTAAAAAAAAAAAAAAAAAGGTTTTCAGCTTTATGACCATTCACTAGCAATGGAAAGAAGAATGATCCTTCTAATGATACATGTTCAGTCTCTTCTAGCATTCCCAATTTGTTGCTATTGCAATTTTGCTGCATTTGGTCCTTGGGTAGGGAAGGTGAACACATACAATGTGCTCTGAATGTCCTGAATGGGGAGGTCTGAAAATAGCTCCATTTTCAGTAATAAGGCTTCAAGAGGAGTACAGGTTAAAAGGGCCGAGCTGTTTCCTTGAAGTGCAGTTACCCCATGAAACCCTCACCCACGTATGTTTAAAAATGTGAACGCCTTAGAACAAGAGTTAATGCAGATAAATGATTTCTGGCTTAATGAACCAGTGGTCAGAAGCCTGCTGATCTTGCTTTCTCCCCTCCCAAAACTTGCTGCTCTCAGCTTTGGCCCCAAGGGTGACCAATAATTTACATCAAAATAAAAGAATGGAAAGATTAGTGAAATCTGGTTACTTTGACCATCTTTTTTCATAAGCAACCACTAAAAGAATTAAGATTAGAAATGTATATAATACATTACACTGAGAAGGGGCAGCCTCTTGATCCTTTGAAGAGACTTAGAGAACAAGGGACTCAGAGCCTGATCTTTGGCCCTGCAGCATGGTCTGCCTCTGGAAAGAACTGCTGCTTTTACTTCTGAGGGCAAGAGAGGCTTCTCAAAGAGCTTACTAGGTCCTCTTTGAATTCTGTGAAGCTACTCAACATTTAGATCTGGTGTCATGTGCAGTGAGGGCTCAAGAGATACTCAGCAGAGGAAGTTATTAGCTACAAAAGAGAAGGTAGGGAAAAGGCCCAAGGGAGTACAATTCTTGGAAGCTTCTAGCAAGCTCAGACCACAAACAGTGCTTTCTTTCTCACTTAGCAGACAGGGTAAGTAGACATCTCTATTAATGGGGAAGATTGGTTTTAAAATGTGCTCCTAACTCTAGATATTCATAACAGTTATTATGGGCATCATCTTCAAAGAGTATTGTACCAGAAATGGCAAAAACAAGACAAAACAAAACAAAACAAAAACCCATCCTGGAAAATGCAATGTTTATTCCTTATATTCTTGGTAAATGCAGCTGACTACACTACAACTTTTCAGAAGGTATATATTGGATATGTGTGTGGCAGTGGTGACAGTGATGGGGTAACAGATGGGAGGAAGTGGTGGGCTGCCAGCTATAAACCCAACTATGGATTCTTTTTGTTCTTGGCTTTTAGACACAGAGTAAAACAGATGAGAGCCCACTGCTCCTTTTACTCCATATCAATGTCTTGCACCCTCTCCTCATTATCACTCCACTAAGGAGCCTTTTAAGACATTTTCTTCTTAATCGCTCCAATGACATTTTAATACCACAGATACACTGCATATCTATTTATGTGATCTATGTATACCTGCACTTTATACAACAAAAAGAATAAGTGTTTTTTATTTTTTTTTTTTGCTCCTAAGAACAACTTATGCCCCCTTCCCCAGAGCTCCATAATGATTTTCTGACTCATGGACCCTTCTGAGAATTTGATGAAAGCTATAGGCTCTTTTCTCACTGCCCTATCCTTGCCCCTAACACATCTGTGCAAAATTTTACACACAATCAGAGCATTTATTAGAACCTCTGGTGCCTTGGGGTGCCTGGGTGGCTCAGTCGGTTAAGCATCTGACTCAATTTTGGCTTAGGTCATGATCTTGGGGTTGTGGGATCAAACCCAGCACTGGGCTCTATAATCAGTGGGGAGTCTGCTTGAGATCCTCTCCCTCTCCCTCTGCCTCTCCCACTTGGGCACTCTCTCACTAACCAATCAATATTTAAAAAAAGAAGAAGAAGAAGAAGAACTTCTGGGACCTTTCCATAGGCCCTAGGCTAAGCATCTCTGCTCTGCATGCTCTCCTGGGGTGATCATATTGTCATCCTTCTAACTACTACTCGAGTACTCTGGAATCCCAATTCATATTTTGAGCCCTGACCCCCACATTTTAGACTCAGATGCTTAGGCTGATAGGAATATCTATCTAGATGTCCCATAGATACTTCAAATCCACTTGTCCAAAGTGAGCTCACTGTGCCACTCAAACTTACTTCTGGATTCCAACTCAGTTCCAACCAGTCTGAAATTTGGATTAACTGACTCCTTTCTCCTCACTTCATAGTCATTCCATCAACACATCTTCTCATTGAGCTTTCTTCATATTTCTCAAATTTGTCCCTCCCTTCCAGTGCTCTGCTAGCATAGGCGTCTATCTCCCACCCTTGGGACACCTCAAATGACATTTCTGCTTCTACTCTTGCTCTTTGTCAGCCAATCCGTTCTTCAAACATCTGCCTAAGTAACCTTCTGAGCACAATCTGTCCGTTTCTACTTAAAATCCTTCAGTGACCAACTCCCTGGAGGAAAAAATACCCAGATAAACCAATACACACATGCCTTCCAGATGAAGTCCAGATGCCTAGCAGAGCTTCCACATCACTTGCTCCATTATTTTCATGCCATTCCCACCCAGCACTGGGTGCTTGGAGGTTACCAACTGCATGTGGTTCACTCAACACATTATGGAGTTTCCCACTCCTGCTGTTTCCTCTGCCCAAAACGTCTTTAGTAGCTTTTTCCCGTTTCCGTACCTTGTGAAGTAATTGCTCTAAAAATGTCTGTAATGCTTACAGAAGAAGACAGGTAGGAAAAGGAGAAGGACTGACAGAAAGTATCTTAGGTAAAAACTGGAGCTTTGGCCCTCGTGCCCATCTAGTGCTGGACTATCCTGTCCTCTTGGACATAGCTTTTTGGATACCTGACCACACTGGTCCAATTATTTTCTATTCAAGGAATCTGGAATTAGGAATCAGGGTTAGCTGGTTGGCTGCATTTCTTGAATTGAGAAATAATATACATCTGAAATGAAGGCAACCATGGTTGGTCCCATAGTCTCACTGAAGAAGAACATCTGTCTGCCCGTGGAAGCAGTGGGGAGCCGGGAGCTGGTACAGTCCTAGAAGGCCAACAGAAGTAACACCAGCTCATGACTACTTTCTAATCCCTATTATGGTCCCCACTGAGGCCTGACCACATCTCCTTCCTGGTTCCATCAGCTATCCCTGTATCCTGACTGAATTCCCAGTTGGTTTCAGCCAGTCTGAGTAGATTGCTCTTCCCTGCAATATGAGGGACTTGATTATGTCAGTGTCAGTCCAGAGCGACATCCAGTGTGGGATCTAGATTGCCTTCTTTTGTTTCACAGCCAGTGCTATTCACTCATCCTGCCTCTTTGAACATAATATATTACCTTCTGTGTAAATGGGAGGGCAATCATATTAAAAGTCATAAATGTACCTCATTTAAATAAACTATCCAAGCTTTGATGCTCCAAAAAACATAAAACAGAATTGAAAACAAATGAATCTTTGCTTTGGGCTTTAAGGCTTATGAATTAAATCAGCTATTAATCAGACTTGGAAAAACACTGGCTTCTTTCCCATAGTCATTACTATAGAATTATTTTAATGAATTGATAGAACTCACTAACCTACATGACTTTCTGATACTTTCACTCTCTAGTTTACTCCAGACCTTATTGCTAATTACTATAGGTCTAAGAGAATACACACACAAGTGACAAAAGATATAAATTATTTACAAGGCTATTCATCTGCAATGGACATCCCATCAGATTCAACCTTGTAAGTGTCACAGGACCAGTTATTTTTAAATCAGATTGTATTTTATAGGAAATAATAAAGATGCTATAGCAGCACAATAAATTCACACTAACAGCAGATCTGCATTTCATTGCAACAAATGTCTCTACTCTATTAAGCAAGTACTGAAATTTGCCCTTAGCATGCCATAGAGTCCAGGGTTCCCCTTGAGTTCCCCCTTCTGTAGACTTGCAGGCATCTGAGGCTAAGGGCCCAGTGTGGCACATTTTAAAAATGGCCCCCACCCCTGCACCTCTACCCAGTTGCCATATAGGAAATGAGACTCTCTTGGATCTGAAGGGACTTGCTCTAATCTAAAAGGACCTTGCTCCTGGCATTTATTTTTCTCATCTGAAACATTTTCCCTTCTCTGCTGTGATCCATTTTGTCTCTGCAACAGAAGCATGTTTATCATCCAGGACTTATCGCATTGCTCTTGCTGACTGACTGAGTGGTCAGCAAAAAAACAAGTTGATGAGTCTAGGATGTGAGTACTTGGCAGCCCCCCACTGCTTTAATGGATCTCAGCAGTATCAGTTTACTGAAAGGCGATCCAGTCCGCCTGGGACAATTTACCATTCTGTGTATTGTGCACAGATGAGACCTTTTATTTTGCTAGAGTTTAACTTTGGCTTTCTCTCCAAAAGACAGAGAAATTTAAACTCTGAAAGTGTTCCAATAATCAAGCAGCAATGAATAAAATCAGCCCAGTGTGACTGTGATGGATACAAAGGCCACTCAGGATTACCAGATGATCCCTGGCCAGGGCGACTTGGGGAAGACTGTGGGCCCTCCTCCTCAGGATCTCATCCAGCACATGACAGACAGGCCCGTGCTGCCCAGGGGTGTTTGTGAGACACAGACCTGTGCAGAAGCATGGGGTGAATGAGATGGATGACTTCTCAAGGTCACTGCCATCACCATGATTCATTAATGTCGGACAGGCTGCTGCTCCGGGCTATGTGTTTTCCTAAAGCAATAGACTCTACTGTCCACCTTCTGTAAATAATAAATCTCTCAGATTCCCAATCTTTCTGTAATCTGCACACCAGCACATTGAAAATAATGTAAACAAGGTTAGCTCACAAAATAAGGCATGCGCCACAGTGAATCCAGTAAGCATGACATGGTTGATGATCTTTCATTTTTCTGAACTGTATCAAACCTGTGCTCACAACTGCGAAAATTAACAAAATTTTTAAATTACTGCACCTTTTATGGCCTCACTATCTGTATCAAATTTTTATAAAATTGAAGGAAAGATCAGTATATAGTTGTGGACAACTCAAATAAAACAAAAGAAGACAATTTTATCCACAGGCTGACACCTCAACCTAACAACAAATCACAACACCTCAGTGTAAAACAAGTAGGTTCCGTTAGCTGTTCTGCGCCCCCCCGCCCCCCACCCCGAGAATCCCATGGGAAAATGCAGTACACACAATCTGCCATCTCCTGGGCCACCAGTCACACATGTCAATGAGGAGACATGTGTCTCTGGGCCTTCAGCAACAGAATCTTAACCATGTCTTTGGCTCACATATAACCCTAAATCTAAAGTGATTAAAATTTAAATATCACCCAAATCCCTAGGAAATTGTGTCTTTGTAAAAACTGCCAGTTTATTCTCTTCTCACATGGAGTAACACTCATTATTAAAAAATGCTAAGCCTAATCACGGTATGATGAGGTACACTAATTTGTCACTTCCTCAGGCTATTTCTGCAGCGGTGAGCTGGGGTTTTAGTGAGTTGGTATAGACTGACATAACCCATTTTCTAAAAATCAAACACAGTGCTACAGTAGCTCGAAGAAAATCCTGCTCCATCAATCTACAGAACCTTCAAGGAAAAAAAAAAAAAGAACACTTTAAAGTATGAAGCAGAACAGGATAAAACCCTTTCATCCATATTTTCAGGAAAAACAAATTTATCATTTTCTGTGTTATTTTCTCTTTTTAGGGAAAATATATCCCCTTTTTAGGGGATATATTCTAGGCACTTTCAGCATTGAGGCCACGGCCCACCCATGTGGCACTAGAAAGTCCTAGAAGAGCTGTTCAGACTCCCTGGCTTTTCCCCCAGTACCCTCTACTCAGACCACATGAGCCTCTTTTCAGTCTTCCTTCCAACAGCTTCCCCAAACCTGACATGATTTCTACCACTTTCTACCTATGATATATCCAAATGCCTTCCCTTCTAGCCAAAAGCATCTCACACTTGCTATAAAACAAGCATAGCAAAGGTCTATCAGATTCTGTGAGAACTCTAAGCTGGACTACTTTTTCCACCAGTGTCTTTTTCCACACCTTTCTCTACTATCCCCCTTCCTCCAGGTTTTTCTGTATGCCTTGCATGTGTCTAGGTGCACATTTCTTTATCTTTCAGGGAGGGGTTAGAATTAGGTCCTCCCATTAGCTTTTTACAGTGTAAGGGCTGTTGGCTATCTGTGTGATGACCAGAACCAAGAACTTAGAAACCACATTTGACAAAAACCATGGTGTTGGACCTTGCTGGCCACCATCCTCAGAGGGCTACATGGCCTTAAGGGATCAAGAGTAAAATGTGTCATTCTACAGTTTCCCAAGATTCCCTGGACACCACTGAAAATAATCTCGAATTCAGAAAAATTCCTGATTAAGATTTGGACCTTCCTTAATAGGTTTTAAGTTGACTGAATATAAGAATCATGATTAAGTCATCTTTATATTTCTTATGTTATTAGTACATTACTTAAATACCCAATTTGTGTTGAAGGAAACTTACTGTGATAGTTTCTTTTTTAATGAAACCATAAAATATGCACTTTAGGGAAGCATACTGCTATATTTATTGTTGGGAGGTACATACAAACTTGTTAATACTGGTTAAACACTTAGGTTTAAAAGTTAGTATCAAAAATCAAAACTGGAAAAGGAATATCAAGGTCAAGATTTAACCCTACTTTAATGCCTAGCATCCTTCTGAAATATAAGCTTTTAAAATGGGAACACTCTCACTACATACTGGCCAGAGAGATAGCACAGAGATTACAGTCTGTAAACTTCAGAGCTAAGTTTATGAAATGTCTGTATTATTACAAATAGCATTATTTGAAAATCTTAATTATTTTAACTTATTGTATCCTAATAAAAGAACTATCTCCCTGAGACTTCTCATTTTCAGCATAACCACCAGCATGAACAAACTAACTCATGAAATGTTTCCATTTAAAACAAATTATAGTGGAAAAAAATGTACATATGCATGCATACTACCTCCCCAACACACACACACACACACACACACACACACACACACACACAGGTCCTATAGAGAGAACTAACCTTGCATAGAAATCAGCAGGAAATCAATACCTTTTATGTGGCCTTGAAAGCACTGATAGACCTATGGATACACCTACTGTGTCTTAGAAAAGTATCACTGGCTTTTTTCTCCGGCTCTAGTAACAAGGAAAGGGATTCAGAGTCAGCAGCGACATTTGAGTGATCTTTGGAACACAATGTCCAAAAAACACAAGGCAGTGTCCAGCAGCAGCTGAGATGAGATAACCATCACTCTGGAGACTTGAGGAGGGAAAAGAGGCTTACAGTTGTCTTTCAGATGTTCTTGCCTTTAAGGCAGGACTACGGACTGAATCACTCTCAATATTCCTTCCATCTATGGAATTTGAAGTCCCTTGATAAAACCAGCATTGAAGGAGAAGTCAGGAGGAAAGATGTGCTAGGACTACGTAAGTACCAGGAAAGTTAGGAGAAGAAATGCTGCTGAACTGTCCATATGAGCTCTGTCTCTGAATGCAAAGTAACTGACAATCAAGATAATAATGAAACATAAATTTGGTTAAAATCACATTCAACAGGAACTGTGGAAAGGTTTATTTGGACAACTGAATTGCTTGTATCCTGCTTTTTATTAGCATCAAATATTTGCTGAGCAATCATAAGATGCATAGTACTGTGCTAGCAGCTAGCATTAAGGAGTTTTCGTGTAAGTTAGAAAGTCTGTGTTCTGAAAGTGCTTACAGTCTTCAAGGCAAGTTCAAGCAGTACCAAACGCTAATCACCACATCCAGTAACTACAGAGGATGGAAAGTTGGCAGGCATCTAAACTCAGAGAGCCGAGGCTGGGAACAATGTCCTCCAGGTTGTTGTCTAGCACTGCTAACCACAACATGAAGGGTTACCAGATATTTGAACTCTGGCAACAATATCAGACCTTTTCTTGCTCAGAGGAATTTAACCATTTGAATTATTGAATAACCTTCTTCAAGAAGACAAGATCTGTGGGAAAGGGCAAGCTGGAAAATTCAGCCATGCTCGAGTCTCCAGGGATGGACACACACACACACACACACACACACACACGCATGCGCGCACGTGCACACACACACACACACATACACACAGTATGCTGAACAATTCTAGGTCTTTTCAGATAGTGACAGTATGTTTTGAACATCAGTTTATTACTAAACTAAAAATGGGAATCTGGACTTAGTGAAAACTTACCTAAAGCAATTAATCTTGAGCCAACTGAAAAAATCATGTAGGGGTCACAACAATAACAAAAAATAAAGCCATGTGTGCATCTCATGTGTCTCATCCAATACAACCAGAAAGCATACCCAAGATCTGCAGACAAAAAAGCAAACTCTGAATTATCCCTTGCTGTTTAAGGAGGATGGGAAGCTACCAAGGAAAAGTTCCTTTAAAAAAAAAAAAAAAAAAGAGTAAGATGTTATACAAAGTGAAGAAACTTTAAGGAAAGTAATGCATGTGAAAAAAGGGATGGGGGTACTTGGGTGACTCAGTTGGTTAAGTATCCAACTCTTGATTTTGGCTTAGGGTTATGAGATTGAGCCCTGTGTGGGGCTCAGCTCTGGGCATGGAGGCTGCTTGGGATTCTTTCTCCCTCACCCTTCTTACACTCTCTTTCTCTCTCTCTCAAAAAAAGAGGCCAATTCAAGCAGGAAGACTGTAAGAGATAACACAAACCGCTTAGCTCAGGGCCGACTAAGTAATATTAGAGAGTAGTCCAAGGATGAAGAATTTTTTTGGTAATATTTGTTAGTGTGCTAGGAAACAAGGAATTGAGGAGAAACAGGAATGAAATTAAGGGAAAGAAAATTTAACCTCAATTCCAGAACTTTCCCACAATCTATGTAATATAAACACCATGTATGGAGGTTAATGTATAAAATACACACATCTCAAATCATGCAGGTGTGCATGCAGATAGACATTTAAGTCAGAATGAAGGCTGTAACAAAATTATTCTAAACCCAGAAACAAGAGCTGTGTTAACTCTCTGATAAAAGGGAAATCATTATGTAAATCATTAACCACTAAGAAACCTCCTAACACCCTGCAATGTACATCAAATTTTATTGCAATTGTGTACAAAGGAAATTGGAGACAAGTTGATGTATTCTAATATCATTCATTTTACCTAGCCTATGCAGTCTGGGTACTCAATAGCTCTGTATGCTTATTACCTTATATTTGTCCTTCTTGGAGTGGTTATAATCATAAAAAGCTCCAGTACCTTGAATGGACTGGATAATTAGAATTACAATGACTGCCATCTGAATATACTGTGTGTCATAATTTCCTTTAAGTGCATTATCCTGCTCATGACACCTACCCTCCCAGCCTGCCTTGTACTAATAAAGGCTGCTTTCCAAGGCACAGAGATAAGTTTCTTGAGCAAAGTTGGGCTTATCTGAACTACTTTCTTGAGTTGATGGATGAGGTCTCTAATATTTCATCAGGTTCACTTACTTGAACCTACTATATTTCTTTATAACTATCTCGTTTGGTTCAGAAAGTACATAAATTTTTGGTTGAACTTGTTATAAGTGTATTTTGATATGTAGATAAATGAAAAGTAAACACTCTACATGATGATTTCTTACTTCTTTGTAGAAGATGCATTTTAGTACGTAACTATATGCTGCTGCCTAATATATTCTTCTCAGAAGAAGCCATGTCAGGCACAGCAAGGAAGCTACTCTGGGGCTAGGACTAGTATTTCCACTGGAAACAATTACTCATAACAGAATGAAATCATCTCTATTTAGGGGCAAAGGGACAGACATTATTTATTATGGCACCTTTGAAGAATATTAGAAACCAATGAGAGTATACAACTGTTACAGCTGAGGCCAAAGCAATGCTACCATCTAAAGATGAGGAACAAGATTTAACCTCTACTTTGGATTTTTGCTTCTCAGTTTACTGTGTATTTCATTCTTGGATTCATAAAGACTGAGAACACGCATATGTACACACACACACTTCTTTTAGATTTACCTCTCACTTTAATAGTTCTGGACTCTCCTGGGAATTTCCAGTTACAATCTTTGAGAACATTAATTGTTAAGATGGTCCTCTCTCGCTCCCCCTCTTTTTTATAATCATGTTTACCTAAAACATTAATTTTCTATATAGTACTTTTTTCATTGTTAGAATTAATAATTTTCTAACCTGTGAAATGTTGTATAACCAATAGGGAGGTATAGGGAAGAAACATAGTACGGTCTTCCTAAGAAAGAAGTCTTTAGATTCCTTCTTGGGAAAGATCTTTTAAAAGACATAGGGCTAGGGCGCCTGGGTGGCTCAGTGGGTTGAGCCTCTGCCTTCGGCTCAGGTCATGATCTCAGGGTCCTGGTATCGAGTCCCGCATCGGGCTCTCTGCTCAGCAGGGAGCCTGCTTCTCCCTCTCTCTCTCTGCCTGCCTCTCTGCCTACTTGTGATCTCTCTGTCAAATAAATAAATAAAATATTTAAAAGACATAGGGCTTCCACTTCCAGCAACACAGTTGACTATATGTGCACAGAAACCCCTTGTCAAGATGAATATCTTAAAATAATGGATAAAACATATTTTTTAAAATTGTTTTATACATATGGTAAAGTTGGCAGTAAAGCACAGGAAGTACTGGAGGCAAGAATCTTTGAAAAAGGACCTTTGACAGGAATGAGCAAGTTAGAGCTGGTGTTTGCCCTGTGGTAGGGTGGCCATATAATTTACTGCGCAAACCAGGATATTTCTGAGTACAAGTAATTAAGCTGTAATAAACTCATACTTTTCTAGGCATACCAAGATATATGGCCACCCTACCGTGAAGTCTTTTGCTGATCTTTGGTAGCAGTTTGGATCTGAGCAGACCACATGTATTCAGGGGTAAGGTAATGGTAAAAGTAAGTCTGGGGTCTGAACAGGGTGGAGATGCCCAAAGACCCCTGGAAAAAGCCCTGACTCACAAAGTATGACACTTTTAGTGGTTTCATCTTAAGAAGAGAATGAAAGAAAGAAATCTGTCTTGCAAAAGAAGACAGCCATGTTTAACTGGAACGTGACTATTTTTCATATATATGAAAAGAAAAAAAAAAAATCAAAAGAATTCCCTTGAGAGTTCCTAATCACAAATTCACTTTCATTTAGGTTTCAGGCCAGAATCCACACTAAGGCCTTCACTCTCTAGCATAAAAAACCTGAAATTAAAGATGAACTTTTAACCAAATAATCTTTGGTTGTTAGTCTGCCTTTAGGGGCCAGAGAGAAGCTAACCAAGTCATCCATGGAGGGACACATTTACAGGCAGATCTCAAATAATTCCCATATAAAAATTCCAAGGAATGTGAATGAACAATAAAACGATCACTAAAAACATGTGGAAAGAAGCCTCAGTGAATTAAGAGTCAACAGAAATAATAAATGTCATAATCAGACTGCTATAAACTACAGATACTAGAATTACCAGCTACAGAATATAAATGAACATGCTTAATATATTTAAAGAGATGACAAAGTATGATAATACAACATAAGATTATCAAAGTTGACAAAGCATATATAAGGAAAACCACAGAGTACTTAGAGAAATCTTAAAATATGTAATTTAAATTGATATCTAATGAATAAGTTAACCAGGAAATCAAAGACAGTTGAAGGAAATAAAATACAGGATACAGCTAAAGGGATTACATAGAATGCTGTATAGAGACAAAAAGAAATGGAAGAATATAGAAGGAAAATTAAGAAATATGGAGGATAGAGTGAGGAAGCCTAATATACATCTAGTTTAATCAAAATTCTAGAAAGAATATGAATACTAAGAAAGAGATAATATTCAATGAAGTATTGGATGAGCATTTTGTACTGAAAAATATTAATACTCAGATAAAGAAATCCCAAAAAACCCCAAACTGGATAAAGAGAAATCCATACCTAAACACTAGTGAAACTGAAGAACATTAAAACTAAAATGTAGGGCACCTGGGTGGCTCAGTGGGTTAGGCCGCTGCCTTCGGCTCAGGTCATGATCCCAGGGTCCTGGGATCGAGTTCCGCATCGGGCTCTCTGCTTAGCGGGCAGCCTGCTTCTCCCCTCCCCTCTCTGCCTGACTCTCTGCCTACTTGTGTAATCTCTGTCTGTCAAATAAATAAATAAAATCTTTAAAAAATAAAAAAATAAAAAAAAAATAAATTGTTAAAAAAAAACAAAACTAAACTAAAATGTAGATCTGAAAAGCAGCCAGAAAAAAAAATAAGACACAGAGAGAGATTATGTGCATAGGCTTATTAGACCATGAGACTACCATCTGACTTCTGAACAGCAAAAATGGAAGAGAATGTAATAACATCACAGCATTATGGAGAAAGTAAGCATTGACCAAAAGTTCAATCCTAAAATCCCTTAAACCTTCAATAAAAATATTTTTTAAAAAGTCAAAACCAAAGGACAGGAAGAAAAGGAGAAAAGATAAGAACAAAACTGTGGAGGCTGGGAATTGGCTTAGGAGGCCAGTTCTCAGTTGATTCCTAGTTAGTAGTAGGGAAGATAACAATCAGCCTGTTATGTTATAGAATCCTGGAAAGTCTCAGAAACCTGCAGTCCTTGATATTTCTGGAATGAGGGGTAAAGGATAGCTGAAAATGGGGGTGAAAGCTATTAACCATAGAACAGTTAAGTGTCTAGAGACCCCTCACCATTTCCATGCCAATTGGTAAGCCCTTCTTCTAGCAAAAAATTTGTTGGTTTATCCTTCAGAGGATAAAAGGGTCTTTGAACTAGAAGTTGGCCTACAAAGTTGAACACAAAGGTATTTCACTGAAATGAGGTGACTAAGTGACCATACTTATTGACTGAGTTATGCAGAGAAAACCATTCTTTTCCTCCTCGGCAACTAGAACAATGTCAGCTGGGCCTTCACTCTAAACAGATGTTTCTTCTCTGAGGAATCTGACTAGCATACGGAGTGGGAGGGGATCCTAAAATATTGGCACCTGGTATTCCATAACAAGTGGCTTACCAATGATCCTCAAAATTGGTTGCTTATTGGCATCATCTTGGAAGCGTTGAAAAAATAGTGTCACCTGGGTTCCACTCTCAAGAGTGTCTGACTTAACCAGTCTTGGGAAAGGGAAGAGATGGGGAGATGGCTAAGGGTAGAGATTTAAAAAAAGTCTCCCTAGGTGATTCTAAGGTTTAGCCATGGTTAAGAACGACTACCCTATAATGAAGCTCAAAGACCTATTCAGAGCTTCCAATCAGTGTTTTAGTCTTCTACTGTTAGTAATGAGAGGGAAATCAAGGGTTACTTAAGAGGACATATGAGAAAACCCTCTAAAACAGAAGAGAGAGGCAAATAAAAATGGGGGAAAAACAATTCGGAGGAAATGGAAACTAAAAAAAAAAACTCAATTATTTGAGAACAAAACTGAGCTCTTGAAAATTAAAAACAGGATAGCAGAAATTTAAAAAATCAAAATAAAAGGTAGAAAAGATGTGGAAATATCTCCGAATATACAGTTGAAAGACAAAACAAAAAACAAACTAAAAAAAGGTGAACAGGAGAGAAAAAGAGAAGAAAATTGGAAGACCAATCCGGGAAGGCCAACATTCAAATAACAGAAGTTTCAGAAAGAGACATCAAAAAAATGGACAGGAGAAAATCAAGGATGTAGGCTTTCATATTCAAAGGGCTAAGAACAATGATCAAAATGAGCTTGCCCAAGCACATGCCTGAAACTTTGGAACATTAGACATAGAGAAAGGCTTAGAAACTTCCAGAGAGAGAAAAACAAACAAAAAACTAGGTCTCATATAGAGGATCAGGTATTGGAACGGCTTCAGATTTCTCAAGAACACTGAAGCTAGAAAGCAATAGGAAAATACCTTTACATTTCTGAAGGAAAGGGGCATCTGGGGGGGCTCAGTCCATTAAGCAACTGCCTTCAGCTTAGGTCATGGTTCCAGGGTCCTGAGATCAAGCCCTGCATCAGCTCCCTGCTCAGTGGAGAGCCTGCTTCTCCCTTTCCCTCTGCTGGTCCCCCTACTTGTGGGCTCTCTCTCTTCTCTCTCTCTGTCAAATAAATAAAAAATCTTAAAAAAAATTTTCTGAAGGAAAATAATGTCCAACCAAGAATTACAGGGAACAGAGGATCTACCAAAGAAGAGAATCAAAGAGAATCTCCAGGATGAAGGGGAAGGGAGATGACCACTGTGCCCCAGTCACAGAAGGTAACCAATCTGAATGATGGGAGTAGTGTAACTCAAAAGGCAGGAACACTGCAGGCTCTCATCACCACACCTGTGTCCACTGAGCACTTTGCAATCTGATGAAACTTCCAGAGTATGTGCTTTACTAAAGCAAGGTAGTGAACAAGAAATGAAAGGAAATCAGAGAAATAGAGAATCCAACCCAGGAGAAAGGCAGAAAATTCCAAGGACAACAGTAAGGAGAGATCCCTGAATCATAGCTGTGTAGAAGGCTGAGAGAGCAATCAGAGGAGAACACAGGTCACCAGGAAGGATGTCTATAAGGGACAAAAATGGAATTGGTAGAGTGCTCAAAGAAAATTTTATCTAGAGGCTATTAGGATGTGTGAAATAAAAAATCACCAGTAACTGCTAAAAACTAACCTTAGGGAAAAAAATAAGAAGGGAAACAATATTATGTATGCTCTAGAATGAATAATATTTGCACAACAACAGCAAAAAATGCTTTAACTACAAACTGTACTATAACTACACTGGGAGGATGCAGAATGAAAGCACAGGAGACGGCAGTGTAAGGGAACCAAATGTTCATCTATAATCACAATAGGAAGTTAGTAGAAAATGACTATGATTGATTAATCAGAATTACACATCACATAAAAAAATCACAGGTATGTGTAAATGCCTGAGGGAAAAGCTGGAGTCTTTACTTCTAGAGATGGGGTCTGTACTGAATAAGCAGGGCTGAGTGTGGGGGCAGCTGCATTTGTTATATATGCGTTTTAGTGCTATTTGACTTTTTAATCCACATGCATGCATTACTTTGATAAAAAGAAAAACAATTGCATATATATATATATATATATACACACCAAATTAACATATTTTCAAGAATAAGGGTGAAAGAAAGGCAGGATTTTTCTGAATTTCAAAACGAAGAATTTTCAGACAAAGGAGAAGTGACAAGAATTAATTACAAACAGGTTCTTACTTAAATTTTTAATGACATATTTCAGAAAGAAGGAAAATGATCCTGGAGGGAAGATCTGAGATGCAAGAATCATGAGCCAAGAATATGAAATATTTGTGGATAATGCTAAAAACATATAAACCAGGTAAAACAGTAACAATATGTCACATCTCTGAAAAGATATACACAAAATTATGGGGGAAAATGTGGTCAGATAAGGGATAATGGGAAATAAATGTTTTCTTAAGTCCTTACAGAATCTAAATAGAGGGTACAAACATAGATTTATTTTCTAAAATCTAGTATAACCACTAAAATGGAAACAAAGTATGTGCCTTTGAAGCTATTAGAAGGGGGTTAAAAACCAAAATGAAGAAAAATAACAATAACAAAAAGATCAACATAAATGAAGGTAAGAGAGGATAAAAGAAGACTTTTTAAAGATTATTTGAGAGAGGGCGGGAGGGAGAGAAGCAGAGAGGGAGACAGAGAATCTCCAGCAGACATCCTGCTGAGCACAGAGCCCACATGGTCATGAGAAAATGACATGAGCTGAAATCAAGAGATGGACACTTAACCAAATGAGCCACCCAGGCACCACAGATAAATCTTTTTTCTTTTTTTAATACAATAAGAAATTAAAGAAAAATTGGGAGAAATAGTAAAATATGATATAGCAGAAACATACTGAAAATACAGTTGACCCCTGAATAATGTGGAGATTAGAGATACTGACCTTTCCCCTTCATGCATTCAGAAATCTGTGTATAACTTTTGATTCCCTAAAACCTTAATTACTAATTGTCTACTGTTGACCAGAAGCTTCACAGATAACAAAGTCAGTTAACACATATGTTGTGTGTTTTATGTCTTCTATACTGTATTCTTACAATAAGTTAAGCTAGAGAAAATAAAATGTTATTAAGAAAATCATAAAGAAGGAGGAAAAAGATGGTGGAGGTGTAGGACACCTAAATATCATTAACAAACCAAATATCATTATCAAACCATTCTACATATCAAACATCTACAAACTCAACAGGAGATCAAAGCAGAGAAGAGCAACAATTCTAGGAACAGAAAAGCAACCACTTTCTGGAACATAGGATGTGTGGAGAAGCGAATACGAGGTGATATACGGGAAGACAGACTATGGGGGGAGGGGCTGGCACAAAATCGGAACTTTTAGAAGTCTGCTTCACTGAGGGACGTGGATCCAGAGTCAAAGCACAGGGTGGAGCCCTCACGGGGACAGTGTGGTCTCAGGACCTGTGGGGTCACAGAAAGACCAGGGGTGTCTGAGGGTGGTAGAGCTCCCAGGTATCGGAGTGGGGAAGCAGGCTACAGAGACAGAGCTGAGGAGGGGCTCTCAGCTCGGTGTTACCTTAAACCATGATCCAAGGCACATTCATACCACTACTCTTTGAGCAGGGACCACACAAGTGGCCAATCTGGGGAGACTGACCTTCCTCCTCCAGGAAGAGTGGCACAGGAGTGTGCTGCGGGAATCAGCTGGGTTTGGAGACTAGAAATGGGGTGGAGCACGAGAAATAGAAATGCTCAGTCACAGGACAGGTGAGCTCAGAGTGCAGCCAGGGACCAGGGAGATGGGAGGGATTGACTACTTTTCTCTGAAGGCGCACTAAGAAATGGGGCCCTGAGTTCTCAGCTTTTATGGGGCCAGAGATTGGGAGGCTGCCATCTTCATTCCCATCCTCCAAAGCTCTACAGAAAGCATTCAGGGAACAAGAGTTCCCAGAGCGAACTTGAGCAGATTGCTTAGCCTGGCCTCTGGCAAGTGTGGTGCAATTCTGCCTCAGGCAAAGACATTTGTGAATCATTGCAATAGGCACCTCACCCAGAAGATCAGCAAGAACACCCAGTCAAGACCAAGTTCACTGATCAATGAGAACTGCAGAACTGCAGAGCTAGGGGATGCATCATATAGAATTCATGGCTTTTCCCCCATGATTCTTTAGTCTTTCCAAGTTAAATTTCTTAAATTTTATTTTTTTCTTATTCTTTTTTTTTTTTTTTTAGATTTTATTTATTTACTTGACAGAGATCACAAGCAGGTAGAGAGGCAGGCAGAGAGAGAGAGACAGAGAAGCAGGCTCCCCGCCGAGCAGAGAGCCCGATGCGGGGCTCGATTCCAGGACCCTGAGACCATGACCTGAGCCGAAGGCAGAGGCTTAACCACTTAGCCACCCAGGCGCCCCTCTTATTCTATTTTTAAATTTTTTTCCTCTTTCCTATTTTAACCTTTTCTATTTTATCTTCTCAATACCTTTTTAAAAAACCCTGTATTTTCATTATTATAGTCATATTCTATCCCTTCACTGTATTTAACCTTATTTTTTGTATACTGTAGGTTTTTCGTTCTTTAAAATTTTGACATACAGTTTCTTTTAACAGATCAAAATATACCCTAAATCTAGTGTATGGCTTTGTTCTAGTCTCCAAGCTCATCACATTCTTTCCTCTTTTTTTTTCCTTTTTTAAACCAATTTCTTATCTTATCAACACCTTTATTAGAATCTTTTTAATTTTCATGTTTACAGTCATATTCCATCCCTTCATTGTGTTTACCCTTATTTTTGTATATATATATAAGTTTTCCTTTCTTTAAAATTTTGAGAGGCAGTTTCTTCTAACAGACCAAACTACACCCAAAATCAAGTGTATGGCTCTGTTCTATTCACCAGTCTAATGTGTGTGTGTGTGTGTGTGTGTGTGTGTGTGTGTGTGTTTGTGTGTATGTCGGTGTATGTGTATTTCCTCCCCTTCTTTCTCCCCCACCAGTTTCAGGACTACTCCAACTTGGTTAGAGTATATTTTTCTGGTGTCATTGCTACCCTTTAGTATTTTGTTCTCTCATTCATCTATTCTTATCTGGATAAAATGACAAGGCAGAAAAACTCAACTCAAAAAAAAGAACAAGAGGCAGTACCAAAAGGGAACTAAACAATATGGGCATTAGTAAGATGTCAGAACTAGAGTTCAAAATGACAATTATCAAAGTGCTAGCTGGGTTCAAAAAAACATGGAAGGGACGCCTGGGTGGCTCAGTTGGTTAAGCGGCTGCCTTCGGCTCAGGTCATGATCCTAGCATCCTGGGATCGAGTCCCACATTGGGCTCCTTGCTCGGCAGGGAGCCTGCTTCTCCCTCTGCCTCTGCCTGCCTCTCTGTCTGCCTGTGCTCGCTCTCTCTATCTCTCTAACAAATAAATAAAATCTTAAAAAAAATTAAAAAAAAAACATGGAAGATACTAGAGAATCCCTGTCTGGAGAAATAAAATCCCTTTCTGGAGAAATATAAGAACTAAAGTCTAACCAAGTTGAAATTAAAAAAGCTATTAAGGAGGTGCAATAAAAAGTGAAGGCTCTTACCACTAGGATAAATGAGGAAGAAGAGAGAATTAGTGATATGGAAGACCAAATGATGGAGAATAAAGAAGCTGAGAAAAAGAGAGATAAACTACTGGACCATGAGGGGAGAATTCCAGAGATAAGTGATACCATAAGATGAAACAGTATTAGAATAATTGGGATCCCAGAAGAAAGAGAGAGAGGGGCATATTATAGTAGAGAATTTCCCTAATTTGGTGAAGGGACCAAGCATCAAAATCCAGGCAGCACAGAGAAACCCCCTCAAAATCAATAAACACAGGTCAACACCCCATCATCTTAAAACTTACAAGTCTCAGTGACAAAGAGAAAATCCTGAAAGCAACTCAGGACAAGAGGTCTATGACATACAATGGTAGAAATATTAGACTGGCAGCATACCCATCCACAGAGAGCTGGCAGGCCAGAAAGGACTGGCATGATATATTCAGAGCACTAAATGAGAAAAATATGCAGCCAAGAATACTATATCCAGCTAGGCTGTCATTGAAAATAGAAGGAAAGATAAAAAGCTTCCAGGACAAACAAAAATTAAAAGAATTTGCAAACACCAAACCACCCCTACAGGAAATAATGAAAGGGGTCCTCTAAGCAATGAGAGAGCCTAAAAGTAACAGACCAGAAAGGAACAAAGATATATACAGTAACAGTCACCTTACAGGCAATACAATGGCACTAAATTCATATCTTTCAATAGTTACCCTGAATGTAAATGGGCTAAATGCCCCAATCAAAAGATATAGGGAATCAGGATGGATTAAAAAACAAGACCCATCAGGCACCTGGGTGGTTCAGTGGGTTAAGCCTCTGCCTTCAGCTCAGGTCATGATCCAAGGGTCCTGGGATCGAGTCCTGCATCAGGCTCTCTGCTCAGCAGGGGGCCTGCTTCCCTCTCTCTCTCTCTCTGCCTGCCTCTCTGCCTACTTGTGATCTCTCTCTGTAAATAATAAATAAATGAATAAATAAATAAAACCTTAAAAAAAAAAGACCCATCAATATGCTGTCTACAAGAAACTCATTTTAGACCTAAAGACACCTCCAGATTTACCATTCTAATGGTAATTTACCATTAAATTAAAATTAAATTACCATTAAAGACAATTTACCATTCTAATGGACATCAAAAGAAAACTGGGGTGGCAATCCTTATATCAGATAAATTAGATTTTAAGCCAGACTATAAGAAGACATGAGGAAGGACACTATGTCATACTTTAAAAGGTCTGTCGAACAAGAAGATCAAACAATTTTAAATATCTATGCCCCTAACATGGGAGCAAAATTATATAAACCAATTAATAATAAAATCAAAGAAACACATCAACAATAATACAATAACAGTAGGGAACTTTAACACCCCCTTCGATGAAATGGACAAATCATCCAAGCAAAAGATGAACAAGGAAATAAAGGCTTTAAATGACACACTAGGCCAGATGAACATCACAGATAGATTCAGAGCATTCCATCTCAAAGCAACAGAATACATATTCTTCTCTATTCTGGAACATTCTCCAGAATAAATCAAATCCTGGGTCACAAATCAGGTCTCAACCAGTACCAAAAGACTGGGATTATTCCTTGCATGTTTTCAGATCACAATGCTTTGAAACTAGAACTCAGCCACAAGAGGAAAGTTGGAAAGAACACAAATGAACATGAAGGCTAAAGAGCATCCTACTAATGAATGAATGCGTCAACCAGAAAATTAAAGAAGAATTTAAAAATTCATGGAAACAAATGAAAATGAAAACACAACTGTCCAAAATCTTTGGGCCATGGCAAAGGTGGTCCTACGAGGAAAGTATATAGCAATACAAGCCTTTCTTAAGAAACAAGAAAGGTTGGGTATTTTCAAATATACAACCTAACCCTACATGTAAAGGAGCTGGAGAAAGAACAGCAAATAAAGCCTAAAGCCAGCAGGAGAAAGGAAATAATAAAGATCAGAGCAGAAATCAATGAAATAGAAACCAAAAGAACAGTAGAACAGATCAATGAAACTAGAAGCTGGTTCTTTGAATGAATTAATAAGATTGATAAACCCCTGGCCAGACTTATCAAAAAGAAAAGGGAAAGGACCCAAATTAATAAATCATGAGTGAAAGAGGTGAGATCACAACCAATACCAAGGAAATACAAAGAATTATAAGAACATATTATGAGCAACTATATACGAGCAAATTTGACAATCTGGAGGAAATGGATGCATTCCTAGAGACATATAAACTACCAAAAGTGAACCAGGAAGAAAGAGAAAACCTGAACAGACCCATAACCAAAAGTCATCAAAAATCTCC
>ML103492.1:0-45431 GCA_003697995.1 Taxidea taxus jeffersonii | reverse complement strand
GACAAACAAAAGCCCAGGGCAAGGTGACTTCCCACGGGAATTCTACCAAACATTTAAAGAAGAATTAATACTTATTCTCCTGAAACTGTTCCAAAAAATAGAAATGGGAGGAAAACTTCCAAACTCATTTTATGAGGCCAGCATTACCTTGATCCCAAAACCAGACAAAGACCCCATCAAAAAGAATTATAGACCAATATCCTTGATGAACACAGATGCAAAAATTCTCACCAATATACTAGCCAATAGGATCCAATAGTACATTAAAAGGATTATTCAACACAACCAAGTGGGATTTATCCCTGGGATGCAAAGTTGGTTCAACATCTGCAAATCAATCAACATGATACAATACATTAATAAAAGAAACAACAGGAACCATATGATACTCTCAATAGATGCCAAAAAAGCATTTGACGAAGTAGAGCATCCTCTCCACAATGTAGAGACAGAGGGTACATACCTCAATATTATAAAAGCCATCTGTGAAAAATCCACTGCAAATATCATTCTGAAAGGAGAAAAAGAGAGCTTTTCTGCTAAGATCAGGAAAATAGCAGGGATGTCCACTATCACCACTGCTATTCAACACAGTACTATATGTTCTAGCCTCAGCAATCATACAACAAAATGAAATAAAAGGCATCTGAATCGGCAAAAAAGAAGTCAAACTATCACTCTTTGCAGATGATATGATACTTTATGTGGACTCCTCTCCAAAACTGCTAGAACTCATACAGAAATTCACTGAAGTGTCAGGATATAAAATCAACGCACAGAAATCAGTTGCATTTCTATACACCAACAGCAAGACAGAAGAAAGAGAAATTAAGGAGTCGATCCCATTTACAACTGCACCCAGAACCATAAGATACCTAGGAATAAACCTAACCAAGAGGCAAAGAATCTGTACTCAGAAAACTATAAAGTACTCATGAAAGAAACTGAGGAAGACACAAAGAAATGGAAAAGCATTCCATGCTCATGGATTGGAAGAACAAATATTGTTAAGATGTCTATGCTACCTAGAGCAATCTATACATTTAATGCAATCCCTATCAAAAGACCATCAACTTTTTTCAAAGAAATGGAACAAATAATCCTAAAATTTATATGGAACCAGAAAAACACCTAGATAGCCAGAGGAATACTGAAAAAGAAAATCAAAGTTGGCAGCATTACAATTCCAGACTTCAAGTTCTATTACAAAACTGTAATTATCAAGACTGTATTGTACTGGCACAAAGACACATAGATTAATGCAACAGAATAGAGAGCCCAGAAATGGACCTCAACTCTATGGTCAACCAGTCTTCGACAAAGCAAGAAAGAATGTACAATGGAAAAAAGACAGTCTCTTCAACAAATGGTGTTGGGATAACTGAACAGCCACATGCCAAAGAATGAAACTGGACTATTTCCTACACTACACACAAAAATAGACTCAAAATGGATGAAAGAATCATCAAAATCCTTAAAGAGAACACAGGCACCAACCTCTTCGACCCCAGCCACAGCAACTTCTTCCTAGAAACATTGCCAAAGGCATGGGAAACAAGGGCAAAAAGGAACTATTGGGACTTCATCAAGATCAAAAGCTTTGCTGA
Source organism: Taxidea taxus jeffersonii (assembly GCA_003697995.1). Taxonomy (NCBI): domain Eukaryota; kingdom Metazoa; phylum Chordata; class Mammalia; order Carnivora; family Mustelidae; genus Taxidea; species Taxidea taxus. The sequence continues at coordinate 43,824 of ML103492.1, read as the reverse complement.
GCAAAGGAAATAGTCAACAAAACCAAAAGACAACTGACAATATGGGAAGAGATATTTGCAAATGACATATCAGATAAAGGGCTAGTAGCCAAAATCTACAAAGGACTTACCAAACTCAATATCCAAAGAACAAATAATCCAATCAAGAAATGGGCAGAAGACATGAACAGACATTTCTGCAAAGACAACATCCAAATGGCCAACAGACACATGAAATCACTCTGCATCAGGGAAATACAAATCAAAACCACAGTGAGATACCTCCTCACATCAGTCAGAATGGCTACAATTAACCAGTCAGGAAACAACAGATGTTGGAGAGGATGCAGAAAAAGGGGAAATTTTCTACACGGTTGGTGGGAATGAATGCTGGTGCAGCCACTCTGGAAAATAGTATGGAGGTTTCTCAAAAATTTGAAAATAGAGCTACTCAACAACCCAGCAATCGCACTACTGGGTTTTTACTCTAGAGATACAAATATAGAGATCTGAATAGGCACATGCACTTGAATGCTTATAGCAGCAATGTCCACAATAGCTAAACTATGGAAAGAACCTAGATGTCCATCAATAGATGAATGGTTAAAGAAGATGTGGTATATATATATACAATGGAATACTACGCAGCCATCAAAGAACCCAAAATCTTGCCATTTGCAACGATGTGGATGGAACTAGAGTGTATTATGCTAAGCAAAATAAGTCAATCAGAGAGAGACAATTATCATATGATCTCTCTGATATGAGGAATTTGAGAGGCAGGGCAGGGGGTTGTGGGGGGTAGGGAAGGAAAAAATGAAACAAGATGAAACTAGAGAGGGAGACAAACCATAAGAGACTCTTAATCTCAGGAAACATCTGAGGGTTGCTGGCGGGTGGGAGGGGGAGGGATAGGGTTGAGTTATGGACATGTCCAATGGGGAGGGTATGTGCCATGGTCAGTGCTGTGAATTGTGTAAGACTGATGAGTCACAGACCTGTACCCCTGAAGCAAAAAATACATTATATGTTAATAAAAAATTTTAAAAAAGAAAAAAAAAGAATATCATAATGAATAAAAAATACATTGTATTATACTGAATTTATTTTTTAAAAATCCATGTATAAGTTACAAAAAATCCATGTATAGTTCAAACCCATGCTGTTCAAGGATTGACTGTATTATGAATCACAATCACCTGGACCAAATTCTGTAGTTTGAAAGACAAGATAGTCAAACTCAAGGAAAAAATCCAATGATACACTGTTTACAAGATATAGAAAACAAAGGAATCCTGAAATTAAAGGTAGGGAAAAAGATATAGCAGGTATATAGGCAAAAGTTAAAATAATATCAAAGGAAACATTTAAGTGAAAAACATTACTAAAGAGAATAATTACACCCTGATAAATGTTGCATTTCTTTTTTTTTTTAAAGATTTTATTTATTTATTTGAGAGAGAGAGAGAGAGAATGAGGGAGAGACAGCATGAGAGGGGAGAGGTCATTGGGAAAAGCAGACTCCCCGCCGAGCAGGGAGTCCGATGTGGGACTCAATCCTGGGACTCCAGGATCATGACCTGAGCTGAAGGCAGTTGCTTAACCAACTGAGCCACCCAGGTGCCCCTAAATGTTGCATTTCACCAGGAATATGTAAAATTCTGAATGTGTGTATATCTAGTAACTTAGCTTTAAAATACATGAAGCAAAAGGTGACAAACTTATGAGAAACTGACAAACCCACTATCACTGGAAGATTTTAACATGTTTCCTTAAGCATTTGATAGACTGACCAGACAGTAAGTCAGAAAAGATATAGATAATTTGGCAATACGATTAAAATAACATGGGCATAAAGACAGTAGTGGTCCCAATAATGGGAACATGCATGTTCTTCTCAGCACTCAAAAGATATTTATGTAAATAAATGAAAAATATGAGATTAAAAAAATAAAAGACTACATTTGTCTATAAATTTTAAAGGCTCATGATCACAGAGATCATATTCTCTGACTCCAGTCAATTAACTGAAAAATTAGCACACAAAGACATACCTTAAAAATAACTTTAAAGAAACCATATGTCTATAAGCTCAATCTATTTTTGAATAACGCATGGGTCAGAGAAGAAATAAATAATGGAAATGAGAAGATACTTAGATACGAACAATAGTGAAAACACCACTTACTACAACTTGTGGGGTGGTGTCACTGAAAATGGTGGCATAAGAAACTGCAGGGCTCCACTGCCTTAAAGATCAACCCACAGGCTGGCAGAAACTGTCAGAAGCAACTTCTGCAGGACTCTGGAATCTAGTCAAGAACTTCGAACAACCAGAGGAACTTCACCTGCTAGGTGAAGAAAAGCAGTTGTTTGCAGGAGGAAGAGTGCTGTGACAATGAACCCACCCACAAGCTATCCCTCACACCTCACCCCTTGTGACAGTGATTGGGAAGACAGCAGCCTACACTCCCTGTGCAGGTCTCCAGTGCTGAGGGAACAATAGGGAACTTATTTCTGAAGAACTGTGGTTGCAGATTTCAATCTTTCTGGTCATGCCCTTAAGGACTGGTGCAGGTTACCTTTCTTTTGTCTAACAGGTAACATTCCTAGGGCTCAGCTGCCTTCCCGAGTGGCTGTTTACCAAAAGCATTTAAAGGCACAGCTCTTGGCTGAGTGGCCTGGGGCAACAGTCAACAGCTGGGACAAAGAACAGACTGAGGAGCCTGAGAAAGCAGAGTTTGGAAAAAGACACAAGTGGGGGGATTTAAATGTTCCTGCAGGTACAAGGGAATAGAGAAGTCCACAGGCATTCAAAGGTCTGGTGCATGCTCAGAAAGGCCTGCGAAGCCCTTAAGCTTTCACCCTTGGCTGGCAAGCAGGCTTTGTGCAAGCAGGAAGTCAAGGCTAAGGAAGAGTTGTAAACAGCTTGGTTAAGTGTTGAAGCAGTTCCTCAACACAGAACCAATCTGGGAGGGGGTGGGTTTCTTTTCTTTTTTTGGCTCCAAGTGTTTAAGGAAACTGTCAAAACACTAGATGACCACTAAACAAATAGAACATAGACTTCAATGGCACATATAGCAAAAAATACAATTTTTTAAAAGTAGTTGTAAAAAGTCATTAACCAGCAAATAACAGCAACCCAGAACAAGCAGTAACAACAAACCCTGGGAAGGGAGGAGAAAATGGTTTTCAGAGCTGTTACATCATTATAATATTCAGAATGTTCAATTTTCAGGAAAAAAATTACAAGGCATGCCAAAAAACAGTACAGTATGGCCCATTAACAGGAAAGAATGAAATTAATAGGAACTGCCCAAAAAGAAGCCATGAAGAAGGTACTAGACTTACTAGACAAAGACTTTAAAACCTGCAAGCTATAGATAATGTAGACCGTGGTGGGAAATCTAGAGTTTAAAATGTTTATGTTACAAAGTAAGAAAGACTGAAAATTGGGGTGCCTGGGTGGTTCAGTCGGTTTAATTTCCAACTTTTGATTTAGGCTCAGGTCATGACCTCAGAGTCGTGAGTTTGAGCCCCACACCAGGTTCCATCCTGGGCGTGGAGCATGCTTAAGATACTCTCTCTCGCTCTCCCTCTGGCCCTACCTGTATGTGCATGCTCTTTCTCTCTCTAAAAAAAAAAAAAAAAGACTGAAAATTACTGAATTAGATATTCAATCAATTTGTTATTATTGTTAAAGTTGTTAGAAAAGCAAAAGCAATACAAAATAGAAGAAATAATAAGGATAAGAACAGAAAACACAGAAACAGAAAACAATTTAATACAGAGAATCAGAAAAACCACAAAGTCGGTTCTTCAAAAATTGATAAAAACTGTAACAAGATGGACCAGGAATTAGAGTAAAAATGGATGAGTAAATAATACTAGCCATAAGGAAAAGAACATAATTACAAATAATACAGAGATTAAAAATATAAGAAATTATGAATAAGTCAATCAATTTGAAAACCTAGTTGAAATGGATACATTTCTAGAAAAACATGAATTAGTGAAACTGGCTCAATAAGAAATAAAAGAGTGGCTCCATAAACATTAAGATAATTAATTAATAGCCAATAATCTTCCCATAAGGACCTGAAGGTTCAACAGGAAAGTTCTGCCAGACATTCATGAAACAGACAAATTTAGGGGCACCTGGGTGGCTCAGATGATTAAGCCTCTGCCTGCATTTCAGGTCATGATCCCAGGGTCCTGGGGTCAAGCCCCATGTTAGGCTCCCAGCTCGGCAGTGAGTCTGCTTCTCCCTCTGACTCTGCCTCTCCCCTGTTCAGGCTCTGTGTCTGTCTCTCTCTCTCCAATGAGCAATAATATCTTTTTAAAGAAAAGAACAAATTTAATATTTTAAAAAGATTTTTAGAGGAAAAAAAAAGCAAAACTCCACAACACATTTTATGAGACTGATAAAACTTGGTAACAAAATCAGACAAGAGAAGCACAATAAAATTCTAGTTGGCCTGGCTTGTGAATGCAAATGCAAAACTAAATAATACTGGGCAAAACAAATCCAATGACATATGTAAAGGCAATTCATCGTGACCAAATCAGGCTTATGCTAGGTATTCCAGGTATGTCTAATGTTAGAAAATCTTACAATATAATTCACTTCATTAACTTGAAGTGAGAAAAACCATATGATCATTTCAATATTTTCAGAAAAGCATTTAACATAATTCAACCACTATTCAAAAAATTTTAAAAACTCTTTTAACAAACTGGAAATGCATGCAATTTCCTTAACCTGACTAAGAGTACATATCAAAACCCTGCTGGGACACTTGGGTGGCTCAGTCGGTTAAGCCACTGCCTTTAGCTCAGGTTATGATCCCGGGGTCCTGGGATCGAGTGCCGCACTGGGCTCGATGCTCAGCAGGGAGCCTGCTTTTCTTTATGCCTCTGCCTGCCACTCTGCTGGCTTACCCTCCTTCTCTCTCTGACAAATAAACAAATAAAATCTTAAAAGAAAAAAAAACCCACAAAACCCTATTAGCAAATGTGTTTTTCAATGGTAAAATACAAGTATTTTCTTTAAAATTTACAAATGAGGGGTGCCTGGGTGGCTCAGTGGGTTAAAAGCTACTGCCTTTGGCTCGGGTCATGATCCCAGGGTCCTGGGATCGAGCCCCACATCGGGCTCTCTGCTCAGGAGGGAGCCTGCTTCCTCCTCTCTCTCTGCCTGCCTCTCTGCCTACTTGTGATCTCTGTCTGTCAAATAAATAAATAAAAATCTTTTAAAAAAATAAAATAAAATAAAATTTACAAATGAACAAAAAATAAAATTTAAAAACAAATACAAGAAAGATGACTACCATTGCACTTTCCGTTCAATATCATTCTGATTGCCTACAGAGTAAAAGAAATAAAGGGAAAATAAAAACAAAAACCAAATGAAATTATTATCCATGTAAAAAACCCCAAAGAGTCTATAAATAATTATGATAAATAATGGTTTAGCAAGGTTGCCAGATCCAAGCTCAAAATCCAAAGTTAGCTGCATTTTGTAATAAATGTGCAGACTATATTATTATTATTTTTTTAAAGATTTTATTTATTTGTTTGACAGAGATCACCAGTAGGCAGAGAGGCAGGCAGAGAGAGAAGGGGAAGCAGGCTCCCTGCTGAGCAGAGAGCCTGATGTGGGGCTCGATCCCAGGACCCTGAGATCATGTCCTGAGCCGAAGGCAGAGGCTTTAACCCACTGAGCCACCCAGGCGCCCCGCAGACTATATTAAAGATACTATATATATTAGCAACAAAAATATGTTACAACTAGGAATAATCTAACAAAAGATATGCAAGATATAGAGAAAATTATAAAATTTTATTGAATGATAATAAAAGACCAAAATAAATGGAGACACACATCACATTCATGGATAGGAAGACCCAACATTGTAAAGATGCCAAAAGTACTGGTAATGTTTGATCTCTTAAACTTAGTGATGAGTAACAGGGTTGCATGTTCTTATAACTCACTATTTAAACTGTACCTAAACATTATATGCCTTCTTTTGTATGTATGGTCTATTTCACAAAAATTTTATGGTCCAAGTAATAATGTTTTAAGAAAATTGAAAGGGATAGGCTTATTTTAAAGAAGTTAAACAAATTCCTCAAAAAATCATTAAGTGTATCAAGTTTTAAAAAAATGTTTTATTTATTATTTGAGAGAGAGAGACAAAGACAGACATAGTGAGAGAGAGCATGAGCGGGGAGGAAAGGGAGAAGCAGGCTCCCTAGTGAGCAGTGAGCCCAATGAGGGGCTCGATCCTAGGATAGGACTCTGGGATCATGACCTGAGCAGAAGGCAGACACTTAAACCTACTGAGCCACCCAGGCACCCCAGTGTCTCAAATGTTTAGCCAAGAAAAGAAAATTCACATACACATGCATATATATATGTGCACACACAACACTCAATGATAGAAGGACTGGGATCAAATCAGAAGGAATGACGGAGACAGTAACAAATATGTTGGTGTCTAACTTTTGAAAGCCTGGGTTGATAACTGAGAAGAGGTCATGGACTTTGGGTGGAACTTTGTCCAAATCCCAGGATGACCAAGTGGGCTGTAGCAGAGACAGAGCCTGTTGTGTTAGACAACTGGTGAGCTGCACAGAACATGGACTCCTCCTCAATCATACAAAAGCCCCCTTTGGCAGGCTGACATTCTAGGGCTCGGGGGTGTGGGGGGAACCTCAAGTCTAATTTTCACGGCAGCACATAAAGCGCAGTAACTCTGACACAGTTGCACCATTAGTACAAAATTAGAGTACATTCTATCCTTCCATCTCACCTAAAAAGTTTCCTTTTTCTTTTAAGCTTGCAATTGATTCTGTCTGTAAAGTGCCTTGTGATACTGTGAATTAGGCTATATAAAAATAAAGCACACTGCATTATATAAAGTTTTACTGCTTCTCTGCTATAACATCAAATGTGCTTGATTCTCCAGGCCTAATTTGTATATCTTTAGACTCACTGAGTAGTTTTCACCTTATGAAGGATTCCATAAAATGGTATTAAAAGAGACAAAGATTGCTGTCAGATATAAATTCCTTTTTATCTTTCCTTTGAGCCTAGGCCTTTAGCAAATGGCACTCTTGGATTTGCAAAATGCATCTCACCAGCAAAGGTCTGCTTAGTTCATACAGAAGTTAGATCAGTTAGCACTCACAAACTAGAATAACCCATCTCTAAAAGATAGATACACAGTAGAAGGTCTTTCCAACTAGTGTTTCCTAATAGTCACATAATTGATAAGGAAAATCACAGTGTTTTCAGGCCCCAGGAGACTGGAAAACAGTTCGGCTGGGGTATATTTGATAAATTGTAAATGACTTCAAATGCGGCAAGAAGACAATGCTTGAGTATGGTGGCCATTTCAATAGAAAGAAAAAAAAGGATAAAAGGCCTCCAGGCTTCATGGGGCATTTTCTCTCATCTTGCTTGGAATATACTGACAAAAATACACTTGCTCCATATCAAAATGAAATGTTCAGGATTCTTTTAGTTTTTGACCTCTGTTATCCACTGTTTGGTTTCAACCTTAGCTTTGGAAGGGTGTTAAAAGCCCATAGTCTGCTTCAGTATCATTTCTAGCATCCGAATGTAGTCATGATCAATGGTCATGTGATATGTAGGTTCCTATAAAATCTAATTAACATAACAACCCAAGTAACATGAACAAGGTGTGCTATTTGGACTTAGAGTTAGTATTTATTCATTCACTTTCAAATACTGTTAAGCATGCTAGATGCAACCTGGCATGAAAAACTTCCTGTAGTTTTGATATTGAAATCTTAATCAGCTGAAATTTGAATCTGTGTTCATTACTGTGGGATTTAATTACTATAGTAATTATCATGTGAAAATTACAAAATTATTAATATGTATAAAATTATAAAAATCAGAATGGTCATAAATAGGGAGATAGACTAATATTGCAAATATTAAGAAACAGATTGCTAGTTATCTTTGAGAAGAACATTACACACTTTTTGAATCAAAATATGCCCATAAAATTAAAAAAATACATGAGGCCACCTATTAGAGATTATACCATAATTCTAATCTTTATAATATTATTTGGTAAACTATTATCCATAACTATAAGCAAAAACCCTCTAACTATTTAAATTTATTTTGTTCTTCATAGGATATGAGTTTCAGGAAACAATTAGGCATGCCTGGGTGGCTCAGTCAGTTAAGCATTGGACTCTTGCTTTTGGCTCAGGTCCATGATCTCAGGGTGGTGAGATTCAACCCCACATCAGGATCCATGCTCAGCAGGGAGCCTGCTGGAGATTCTCTCTTTCCCTCTTCCTCTAACCCTCCCTCCACTTCTTATGCTCCCCCCTCCACCTCGCATGCTCTCCAAAGAAAGAAAGAAAGGGAAGAGAAGAGAAGAGAAGAGAAGAGAAGAGAAGAGAAGAGAAGAAACAATCTTATTTCAGAAATCGTCATGCCATGTAAGGATAAATTTAAGGTAGATGTCAACTTTGCTACCTCAAAATTTCATAAGAGAAAAGACTTTGAGGGAACATAAATAACATGCATGATAATTACCTTCAATTTATTATTTTTATTTTTTTTAGATTTTTATTTGTTTATTTGACAGACAGAGATCACAAGTAGGCAGAGAGGCAGGCAGAGACAGAGAGAGGGGGAAGCAGGCTCCCTGCTGAGCAGAGAGCCCGATGTGGGGCTCGATCCCAGGACCCTGGGATCATGACCTGAGCCGAAGGCAGAGGCTTTAACCCACTGAGCCACCCAGGCACCCACCTTCAATTTAAATAAAATAAATTTCAACAGAAGAAAACCACAAGTACAGAAAAATGAGTTGCCCCCAAATATATTGCTCTTCATCGGATTTCAGTTCCAAGTGTCTATTAACATGTAATAGAGTGTTCATAAGATCAATTTAACCAGTGATCCTGAGGAGGATGCTGGTTCCTACAACAGCGGGTCACATTTACAAATTCTAATTACTGAAAATGTAATAATTTTGTAATGATTTTTATATTTGGGATGCATTTTCAGATTTATTCCTTGCCAGAAGTCCCCTCTACCTTAGTGGTATTTTTGGTCTCAATTTTACATTTTGCCCAACTATGTATCTGTACCTCTCAAGTGACATTCTATATTGTGTTGCAAGAAAGAATAACCTAAGTAGAATGAACCATGAAATACTTAAGAATTTCTTCATTGACATTCACCTTATTAGGAACTTCAAGGTAATAATGGTAATAATCAAGGCACATTTCTTTCTCAACTACCTTTGTTCTGAATGAAAATCTTTACATATTTGTTTGCTGTTGGGAGATGCTATACTAAATCTAGAACTTCAGAGAAAAAGCATATGAAGGGATCATCTATCTAATGGGCTTCATTCAGTGGTTGCTGTCTGGTCAGGGTGGCAGAGATCATGGTGATGGCCGCAAGACTGGCCATCCCGATTTGGGAGACATCTTCTAAACCTCTATCATTCACTTTGTTCCATCTGTGCCCAGAGGAGAAATCAGCCAAATAGATAAGATATTTCTACTAAATTCTTGGGGAAAGAACTTGCCCAGATGCCAAATATATTTATGCGGAATCATAAAGGGAAAGAGCGAATTCACAGTGTGTCAGACATTTGTGGCGAAGAGGCCTGAAAACCAAGAGAGAAAAATAATGGGCATCATTAGCATTCCCTGTTCTTGGAACTAGGTAACGTCACTTTGATTTAAAATGCATGTGCTCCCCTCACACTGATAGGATGGACCAATTCGATTCACAGGCCACAGGGCTATCGTCTAAAATGAAATGGAATCTCCATCTGAAAAATATAAAATGATGGCAAAAAGTATTTTCCTCACTCAAGTGAAATCTGGTTTTATAGTGCTCTTGCACAAGAGACATCTGTTAGCATATCTGGATTTAATGTTTAGATGTGTACTTTGTGCCAAGAAAATGCTTCCAGTAAAACTGCCCTGACGAAAGGTCTGCATTAGTCAGACAGCTTTGAGGTTCATAGTTTAATTGGCTGGAGCCAGACTGCGTTGTTGTAACCAGGGCCCCTCCCACTTGACTTGCACAGTGACAGTGGCTTCAGCTCTGCAACATTAGGTAGGGGCCATTCTCCTCTGCTTTGTAAGAAGAGAAGAAAAGGAAGTTGGCATAACTTAGCACCTACATTAGCTGTTAGGATCACAGTCTACTTAGGCTTTCGTAATGATTTGTTTTACAGATTTCTGTTTTTCACCGAGGAAAAGGGAACCAAGATGCTCTGGAATAGAAAGCTATTTGTGTATTTCTGCACAGGGTGCATTAGCTTTCTCCTATCTCCTCACTGTATTACCAGAGTTCTTACTGACTGAAAGTGAATCTACCAGCTGAATTTAGTATGTTTAGAGATCTGATATGGTCCTTTTCAAATGAAGTGTGTTGAAAATGGCAGTCCCCACCAATTCCTCAGCCAGCAGTTTTTTTGTATACGTATAAAAACACCTACACTGTTTCTAAACTTTAACCTTGAAATGACCCTGTCTCTAACAAATACTAATACTTCAAATCCAAGAATCATAAACTGGAACTTAAAGTTAAACCTTCATGACTTCTGAAATATTAAAATATCATCATAAAAAGTACATTTAAAGGGGTTGAATAAATTGTACTTTATGATGCATTGTCTTATTCTTTCTCAAGAATAAAATCTGAGTTGTGTTAGACCACAGGTTTCATACTAGCAAAAAAGATTTTTAAACAAAAGGGGAAAAATGACAATAGTACGATAATAATTTATTTTTAGGACTATGTAATATACCAACCTCTCCACTTGATCTTTTAACTGTCATTAACTGGCAGGAAATCTGCGATAATTTATAGTATAGAGATTAATTAATAGAGGTGAGGATTTAATAAAGAATCTTTCTAACTTATTTTCACCACATTCTAAAGACATATATTATATCTAGAGCCAAATTTCTTTCTGCTTATCCTTGCTGGGAAAGTTTCATTTCCTTTAACTCAATACATAAAACCTGTACCTTTGTCTCCCAGAGAAATATGCTCAAGACGTGGTCTGTTTCATGGCTTGATACACCACAATAAATTGTTAATGATACATTACTGCACCAAAAAACAAGCAAATGCAATACCATGTTCCTTGTACATTTCAAACAGAGCCAGGAAATTTGAAAATACTCTCCTTTTAACCCTTCAACATCAATATCACTGCCAATAAATATGTATTAAACACTAGCACTACACTTATAGACCCATGCTAAATGCTGCTGGGTGTTCACAGTTGTTCACAACTGATTGTGCTTTAGAGTGACTAAAGATAAAGATTTCATGAAAAATATACAATTATTCACCATCTTTCTCATGAACCCATCAGTCAACTACAGAAATATCCAAACTGATTATTATTGGCTGATATGATAAGGAAATTACACAAAGAATCAAGAAGACTAGCTCACCTGAAAAAATAAAATATAGAATAAAAAAATTGGATGCCTTAATTTAGTATATGATAGCTTTAAAATCCTGGATACTATGGGTATTAAAATATAGCAGAATGGCACATTTTGCAGGTTATATTTTTCTCTTTGGCTTCTGGTGCCTCAAGCTTCATGTTGGTGATTTATGATTTATATTGTCAGTCAAAGCTCTTAATAAAAATACAGCTTTATGTCATTCAGTTGGGAATGGGATTTCTTCCTTCTCTCTCTGTGGAGTCCCACATACATATTGAATATACTCTAGTAGTAATTATAAAATATAAGGTTATAAGGGCCATCCCTGATTGTTATATGCCACTCAAACTTCTTTCTGACGGCACAGTGAAATGATTGGAAATATCTTTTTGCTCATGCCATCACACAGAGGCCAGGCTCTACGTGTGCTAGGCTCTAAGAACAGAGCAGACTCCCTGGACTTGCAAGACCTAGTCTTCCTTTACAGGCTTGTCTCATATACATTCATCTCTATCATGTGGTCAAAAGAGTGCTTTCCAGAATGGGGTGCATGCACTCTAGGGGCTTGTTAAATTCCGATTCATTAGTTACAAAAAGAAAACACTAGAATTTATATTACCACTACCTTTATTGTATGCTTTTAAAATGTCTATGTTTTTGTGTTGTATAATGTACAAAATGGTACAAGAATACATGTATGTAATTTATAAATGAATATACTTATATTGGGGTGTCTGCTTGAAAATCTTTTTTGTAAAAGCCTCAGTAACAAAAATCCACATACTTTATAATTCACCTACTTAAAGTAGACAGTTCAGCGGTTACAGTATATTCACAGATGTGTATCAACAATCACCACAATCTACTTTTAGCACATTTCATTACCTCAGAAAACAACCCTGTCTCTTTTCAGTTATCAATCTTTCTACTTCCCCATTTCCCCAGCCTTAAGCAACCACTAATCTACTTTCTGCCTTTGTAGATTTGCCTATTCTGGACATTTCCTATAAATGGAGTCACAAAATGTGCGGCCTTTTATGACTGGCTTCTTTCACTTAGCATATTGTTTTCAAGGTTCATCTATGTTGTAGCATGTATTGGTAACTTACCCCTTCTAATGGCTGAATAATAATCCACTGCACAATTATAACACATTTTCTTTATCCATTCATCAGCTGAGGACACTTGTGTATTTTCCACATGTGGCTACTGTGAATAATGCTGCTCTAAACATTCATGTTCAAGTTTTCATGTCGTTACATATTTTCATTTCTCCTGGGTATATACCTAGTAAGCAGAATTGCTAGGTTAAATGGTAACTCTGTATGTTACTTTTTGGGGAACTGTCAGACTGCTTTCTGAAGGGACTATGAGGGTTCCAAGTTTCTACATCCTTGTTAACACCTGCTGGTATCAGGGACTTTTTTTAATACCACGTTTTCCCCTTTTACTTGGGTATAGTCGACACACAACATTGCATGAGTTTCCGGTGTATGACTTGGTGATTTGACAAGTTTCTACATGCTGCTGTGTTCACCAAAGTGTAGCTACCATCTGTCCCATTACACTGCTATTGCAGTATCATTGACTATATTCCTTATGCTGTGCCTTTTATTCTTGTGACGTATTCATTCCATAGCTGGAAACCTTTATCTCCCACTCCCCTTCATCCCTTTTGCCTAACTGTCCCCCCATCCCCTCTGGCAACCAACAGTTTGATTCTAGCTATCCCACTGGCCATGAAGTGGTGTTTCACTGTAGTTTTGATCTGCATTTCCTCGATGCCTCATAATGTTGATTATCTTTTTCATGTGCAAATATTTTTTTTAAAAACTAATGGTGTACATGATCAATAAAGTTCCGAGACCACCAGTATACAGTTCTCTGGCAATTTCAGGGCAGTTATTCAATGAAAACTCCAAAGAACATTCTGAAGCAAAGATTAAGACATTCATCTCTTGGAGAAGAGAAAAGACACGTCCATAGATGACATATAAATCAAGCCAAAAAGCATGGGAAACCAGTGGGGAAATCAAAGACCCACCAGATGTAGACGTCTAGATACTACCTTCAAATCAAGGACAGTATACCAGGGATGGTTGGGTGGCTCAGTTCGTTAAGCGGCTGCCTTCGGCTCAGGTCGTGATCCCAGAGTCCCGGAATCGAGTCCCACATCTGGCTTCTGGGTCAGCAGGGAGCCTGCTTCTCCCTCCCACTCTGCCTGCTGCTCCCCCCTCCTTGCACTCTCCCTCTCTGTTAAATGAATCAATAAAATCCTTTAAAAAAAAAAAAAAAAGGACAGTATACCACTCTGAGGAACATGCAGGCCATCACCTTCACCATCACTGCTGCTTTAACTGATGCGTGGCTCCACTCTAATCGCAAAGAGGTGTTGGCAGCCATCTTTAGTTACTTCCTGGGCACAGCATCAGGCAGCTCATGAAAGGCAACCTGGTGACAACTCTGAGGGAGGTACTCTGCAAGGATCAAGACATTAGAGGCCACTGCCTGTGTCTATGCAAACAGCTCTCCTTAGTATAGAACAGAAACTATAGAGACTTTTAAAGAAAAGATATAGCAAAATATGAGCAATTTAAGCAACTGCCCTTTTGTGGCCAAAATTATATCCATTCTATATTTTGATATTATGGGACAAGACAGCCAGTCAACATTTCTATTTAGCAAAATTACTTTTGGAAATTACACAGGCTGCTGAAATCTCAGCCTGAGAATTCCTGCTTTACTAGATGCTTTCCACTCTAAAAAGGACCTACGCTCTCCCTAACCTACTCTACTCATTCTCGTTTTTCCGTGCTTGTTCCTGCTCCTTCCTTAACTCTAGAATAGCACATTTTCAAATTCTACCCATTTTTTTTTAATAATTTTTATTTAAAAAAATTTTTTTTTATTTGACAGACAGAGATTACAAGTAGGCAGAGAGGCAGGCAGAGAGAGAGGATGAGGAAGCAGGCTCCCTGCGGAGCAGAGAGCCCGATGCGGGGCTCCATCCCAGGACCCTGAGATCATGACCTGAGCCGAAGGCAGAGGCTTAACCCACTGAGCCACCCAGGCGCCCCCAAATTCTACCCATTTTTAAAGACTCAACCTCTTATTCATTCCATCAGTCAATTTGTCTGTGAGTTTACTCAAATATTTACTGAGCATCTAAATGGAAGGCACCATGCTTGGCTGGAAGAATTAGAAGGAGGACTGGGTGTGTGCCAAGATGATTAGCTCATGAACCCTACTCTCAAGGGTGGGTTTTTATATGCTGTGTTCTCCAGCAAGTCTTCAGTGATAGACTGATTAACAATTTCTGAATCACATCATCTGTTAACAGAATGATGAGGGGGTAAGACTATTTAAATCGGAGCTGCTTTGGAAAAATCTAACATATGTAGGTCACAGCACCTACTACCTGATGCAGTCTTACAGAAGAGGCTTTTTGGATTAATCACAGCTCTAAACAGGAAAGAGAGCGATAATAAAGGCCTGTACCTTAAGTCAGATCAGCGAATTGAGCTTCCTATCTCCCTAAATCTAAGAACTAATGTCAACAAATCTTCTGATTATTTTACCAAGAAAGAGAATGCTTTAATGATTAATTCTTTTTTAACTAATCCTTTTTATACCTCTAACACCAGAGTGGTTGTTTCTGAATAAAAAGCCTCTTGTTTCTCTTTTTTCACAGCCTTCCTCTCTCTAATCCTCACCCTGCTGAATTTAATTGCCTCGGCAATGCCAAAACAATGTCTGATCCTAATAGGTCAGCATTGATCGCTCTAAACCAATTGGTTCCTTCATTAGCAAGAAAATGAAGTAAAGAGAAAAGGCAGGTGGCTCCCTGAACAGGCAGCTGGGCTTCTGCTCCTCTTATAGTGCCTCTCTCTCATTAAACAGTAGCTGATCGATTGGCAACTTGCTCAAAATCCACAAAAACTATCCATCACTTTTGACACAAACCTGTTTTAATAGGCCACTCAACTCCTAGATCTGGATACCCAGACAGCTTGTGGGGCCCATAGCATTCTTCCCAGACAGATCTCTCTGAAGATCATATGGGGGGAAAAGGAGGACATATTACCCAAACAACCACTTCCTGGCAGGGTACCAAGCAAACCCCAGCTATGAGTGGTAGGAACAAAGGCTTCCCAGGAGGAGAGTCTTGATTCTGTGTCATGGCAAAGGTGGTGGGGGGGTGGGAGTGGCAGGAGGAACTAGTCTTGGAGATACCACAAAACGGAAGGAAGCAGGGATCTAAAAATATCAGTCATCATCAAAGGGAAGGAGAAGAAAACAAGGTCAAAGAGGGAAAGGGAATGCAAAAAAGGAGAGAAGAGAAAACATACATAGGAAGAGCACAAATACTCTCTAATTGCCCCACTTTGGTTGGTTGAAAAATAAACCAAGGAAGAGAGCAGACTAGTTTAGTCAGATGTCTAGGGAACCACCTCTCTGCTGGAATAAATGTGTCACTTATTCCTGGGGACATGGGACTCAGATCACCATGACAGCCTGCTAATAAGCACTGCTTCGAGCTAGGCAGAAACAGCCTAAGTAAGGGGTATTATCCAATCTTTACTCAGTATCTATATGTACCAAACACCACATTAGGCACTTTACAGAAGATACCTTATTGAGCCTGATGACGATCTTATGGAGGCGTCATTTCTATCTTCATCTTACACGCTAAGAAAATAAGATACAGAGATATAAAGTAACAGTCCATTGACTCATAGCCAGGAAGAAGTAGCTGTCAAAATTTGAATACAGTTCTGTTCAGTTCCAAAGCCCGCTAGTAAGGAATTTGAAAATGCAAATGCAAAAAAACAAATATGGAATTAACTTATAAAACATAAAAATAAATAAATACATAAAATAAGACAATAATTTTTTAAAGGTTTATTTACTTGAGAGAGAGCATGCGCACACGTGCGAGTGGGAGGGTGAGGAGAAGAGGGAGGGAAAAAGAGAATTTCAAACCAACTCCCCGCTGAACACTGAGTCTGACAACTGGAGCTCCATCTCATGATCCTGAGATCATGACCTAAGCCGAAACCAAGAGTCAGATGTTTAACTGACTGAGCCACCCAGGCGCCTCAAAATAAGACAAGAATTTTTAAAGAAAATGAAGAGTAAAAGGAACACATAGCCATATTTTATTTCCCAGGTTATTGCTTTCATCCTGCTGGGTTCTTGGTAATTGACCCCTGGTTCTGTACAGTCTGAGGAAGGAGGCAGGACTGGCATTGCTGATAATAAGCCTCCCTTTCACTGGCTGCCCTTACCTACCTAGCGGGGTACCTGAAGAGAACTGGCCTTAAAAACAATCAAATGCCACAGTAGTAGGTCAATTTTCTTCTAAGTTTCAAATCCAGAAGCAAAACCAATTTGCTTCAACTTCCATGTCAGTAATTCCTTGTATTAACAGAATCAAGATCGAAGAAGTGTTCATACAAACTAAAGCTTCACCAGTCACTCGGTAAAAAGCACTTATCAATATGTTGGGTTCATTCACCACTCACAAAACAGCTTTCATGTTCAAGGTGTCCACTTAAGCTTGAATAAACACTGCTACAGTTATTAAACACAAATACAAATTATCTGAAATCTTATTACAGTGTTCACTTACAGGGGAATATCCGCAATAATTGAAATAAGAAATCATCAAGAGGTGAATTTTTATAAATAATCAGGTTTACCACTAATGACAGATCCATAGAGATGCTGAGGGTATTGGAATCTTTATTCCATCAAGAAGAATAGGGGGATGAAGTGAAAAGAGAAAGGGATATTTACTAGGCATTTGTTATCTGCTGGGCTCTACGTTATACTCTGGAAAATAGAAAGGAAAACACCAGGGCACGGTTCAGAGTCTAGCAGAAAAGACTGGTAAATCATTCGTCCATATATTCACACACCCTTTTCTTCATCTTTCCAACCAAACTGCAGCGTGTTGCCAAGTGTTGTGCTGGGCACTGGGGATACAACAATGAACCAGAAAGAAACGGTCTCTACCCTTGTGAACTCAGAGTCTAAATGGGGGAAACATGCCAGGAAACAGGCAACTGTGACAAAACGTGAGAAGAGCCATGATAGGAAAAAGACAGTGTACTCAGCACAAAATAAAGAAGCCATCGGTGAAGGATAAACAGGAAATAGAGAGGCAAACAAGGAAAAGAGAAACAAGAGAGAATTCTTTCGTGATAAGCAAGAGCAATATGTGGAAGTGCTCAGAGATAAATCAGGTCACTTTAGAAGGACCTGAAGAAATTCTGTAGATGCATCATCCAGTAGTAGCCAGTCTCCCAAATGGCCCCCAATGTTATTTATGCCCCTACAAAAGGCAGACCTTTGTAAGCAAAAGGATATTATGGAAATGACCGGGTATGACTGACCTGTGACTTCCAAGGCTAGGTGAAACAAAACAAAACAAAAGCACTATAACTTCTGCTTCCCTCTCTTAGGCCACTACTTTCTCTGGGGGAAAGCAGCCACCATGCTGTGAGGAGTCTCCAAAAGCCCCCTAGCAGAGAGGAATGAAGGCCTGCAAAGAACTAGCTACCTTTCAAAGTAAACCCCTCAAGCCAAGTCAAACCTTCAGATGACCACAGCCTTGGCTGACAACCTGGACACGGTCCCATAACAGACTGGGAGCTGGAACCACCCAGCTAAGCTAGTCTCAAACTCTTAACCCATAGAAAGTAGGAGATAATAAAGGTTCATTGTAGTTTTAAATCATTGTGTTTGGGGTAATTTGTTACCCAGGGATTGGTAAGTTATACACACAGCATTCAAGATGGGAGGGAGGTGGTTGAGACCAGAAACAGAAATGTAGGCAGGGCCAGACCACGTTAAAACTCTGAACAAAACGTGTGTTGGGGAGTCATTAGAGTTTTGAAGCCGGGAAATTATAGAGTCAGGTTTACATTTAGCAAGAGCACTTGACTACCTGACTCAGTGTGGAAAACGTGTTGGAGAGAGACAAACCTGAGTCTAAAGTCTCAGTCACTGTACTGGATGCAAAGCTCATGTGGACTGTGGTTCTCTCAGCCTCCCCCAACATTCTCTTGAATCCATGCTGAAGCACCCTTCCATGTGTGGCTCTGGACAAAATATTGTACTGCTTTCAGAACAGTTGTCAAGGGCTTGGAGGAGGTACAGAGAAGTTAGCTTCCCATGGGGTGAATGAACCTTGATCAATGGGTAACAGAAGATGAGAGAGAAACATGTCCATTAAACAACCTGCTCTGTGTCTTTGCCGTGGTTGTGAGGTGGTGACCACCATGGTAATTCCCTGCATCACATTTTTTCTTATCTGACCTCTACCCTCACCACTCTGGGCTGGGACCTTCCAAAGACAATGTGAAGCACTTTAATCCTTACTCCAGGTTCTGTATTTTATAGCTGCCACTGAGCATCCAGTTCACTACAGTTGCCTGTTCAGAGGCAGAAATGCGACTAATCCAAATTGAAATGCGCTGTAAATGTAAAATACACACCGATTTTTGAAGACTTAGTATTAAAAATATCTCATTAATAATTTTTTATATTGGGGATGCATGGGTGGCTCAGTCAGTTAAGTGCCCGCCTTCAGCTCTGGTCATGATTTCA
Source organism: Taxidea taxus jeffersonii (assembly GCA_003697995.1). Lineage (NCBI taxonomy): Eukaryota > Metazoa > Chordata > Mammalia > Carnivora > Mustelidae > Taxidea > Taxidea taxus. The sequence continues at coordinate 24,750 of ML103492.1, read as the reverse complement.
GGATCCTGGGATAGAGTCCCAATTCAGGCTCCACATTCAGTGGGAAGTTTGCTTCTCCCTCTCTCCCAAATAAATAAATAAATAAATAAAAATTTTTATATTGGAAAATATGGCATAAATAAAGGAATATCATTCAGCCTTTAAAAAGGAAGAAAACCAGGGTGACTGGGTGGCTCAGTCATTAAGTGTCTGCTTTCAGCTCAGGTCATGATCCCAGAGTCCTGGGACTGGACTCTGGGATCATGACCTCATTGTGCTCCCTGCTTGGTGGGAAGCCTGCTTCTCCCTCTCCTACTTACCTTGCTTGTGTTCCCTCTCTCACTGTGTGTCTCTCTCTCAAATAAATAAATATAATCCTTAAAAAAAGGGGGTGGGTGGGGGAGGAAAACCTTTCACTTGTGATAACATGGTTGAACCTAGGGAGATAAGAACCTTATGAAATCAACCAAACACAGAAGGACAAATGCTACATAACATCACTCATGTGAGGCATCTAAAATAGTCAAATTCATACAAGCAAAGAGTAGAATGGTAGTTGCCAGGGGCTGGGGGGCAGGCACCAGTCAAGGATATAAAGTCTCAGTTATGCAAGATAAGTAAGATCTAGAGATCTATTGCCCAGTGTATGCCTATAGTTAACAATAATGTCTTTGTTTCTTTAGAGAGAGAGAGAGCACATGTACAAGAGGAGGGAGAGGTAGGAGCAGAGAGAGAAAGAGAGAATCTCAAGGAGTCTCCATGCTCAGCACAGAGCCCAATGCAAGGTTCCCTGAGATCATGACCTGAGCCAAAATCAAGAGTCAGATGCTTAACCAACTGAGCCACCCAGGCTCCACAATAATATATTGTTATACTTAAATATTTGTTAAGGAGGTAAGACATATGTTAAATATTCTTATCATCATCATCATCATCCTATATAAAAGAGGGCAGCAGGAAACTTTAGGAGGTGGAGGAAATATTGTTGATGGCATACATTGGTTTAACAGATATACACTCACCTCCAAATATACCAAGTTGTATAGCTTCTTGTTACATCACACCTAATTAAAGTGGTTCAAAATACATAATAAATAATTTTAAATACTGATTACAGGGACACCTGGGTGGCTCAGTGGGTTAAAGCCTCTGCCTTCAGCTTGGGTCATGGTCCCAGGGTCCTGGGATCGAGCCCCGCATCAGGCTCTCTGCTCAGAGGGGGAGCCTGCTTCCTCCTCTCTCTCTCTCTCTGCCTGCCTCTCTGCCTACTTGTGATATCTCTCTGTCAAATAAATAAATAAATAATCTTTTAAAAATACTGATTACATGTTGAACTGATTATATTTTAGATACACTGGTTTAAATAAAATAATTAGGGAAGTTAATGTCACTTGTTTCTTTTTACCTTTTTAATGTAAAAGTTTATAACTACATGTATTTCTGTTGCACAGCAATGTTCTAGAGGACCTGGAATAATACAGTAAGTAATTCAGGCAAGAAAAGGGCAGGTAGTTGTTGCAATGCAGATGTAGAAAAGAGGATGAATAGGAAGGAATTTGAGGAGGAAGGTTCACGAAGACTGCTAAGACAGGCTGCAGAAGGAGGCAGAAGGGAAGAACCAAAGATGATGGCCAGCTCTCTGGCTGGGGCAAGTGGGTGTCTTTCACTGAGATGAGAAAACAGGAAGTAGAATGTGTCGGAGTGTGGACAAGTTAGGTGGAGGCATTTGGTTGAGAATTTGAGGTGACATATGCTCACTCTAGGAAGTGACACAGTGGCCATTTCACTCCCAAAGCACAAGGGAGAGATCTAGGCAGATGAAGATCTTTTTTTTTAGATTTTTAAAATTTATTTATTTGACAGAGATCACAAGTAGGCAGAGAAGCAGGCAGAGAGAGAGGAGGAAGCAGGCTCCCTGCTGAGCAGAGAGCCAGACGCGGGGCTCGATCCCAGGACCCTGGGATCACGACCCAAGCCAAAGGCAGAGGCTTAACCCACTGAGCCACCCAGGCGCCCCTAGGCAATGAAGATCTTTACTGACTGGTGCCACATGAGCCCATGAGATTCCCTGGGGAGAGTATGAAGAGTGAGAAGAGTAGAGAACACAACTACATGAAGGATATTCTGGATTGCAATGGGTGTTGTACAAGAAATAGAGCAGGATCAAAGGACAGTGAGTACTGGGATAAGGCTGGGTGGCTCTTTAAGTCTGGGAGTAAGCGAGATGAGAGCACGGAAGAATGCTGCACAGAGAAGGAAGGAACATTCTATGTAGAAGAAACACCAAGTGCAAACGCAGAGTTATGAAATGGCCTGGCAGGTTCAGGAAACCGCAGGAATCTGGTCCTACTAGAATATAAAGTGTGAACCATGGAACAGGAGAAAGCACAAGGGCCCAGAGGGAGCAGAGAGCGAAAGGCTTTGTGCTTTAAGCTAAGAACCTTTGATTTCATTCTGCAGGCAAAGAGGAGTCATGGGAAGTTTTAGGTAGAGGAGTGACACGACCTCATTTGATCTTTATACCATTCTTTAAGATACATGTTTCCTAACCACAAGGAGCCCCCATCTTCTTGGCCCTGACATACACTGGGTTCCACAGAACACGAATTACTGGGCTAGATGACTTCCCTAGGCCTTAACATCGACAGAGTCTATGGTTCAAGGCTTGTGAGAAGAGTATAAAATTGTGCTTGTGCCTGTTTCACACATTTCTCCCTCTCCACTTCTCCATCCTCCCTCTTACCCTCATGCTCAGGTAATAATATGTGGTGTGAGCCTGAACATTAGAAGTATGAAGATATACCAATGAACAATGTTCACTTTGAAGTGACATAGCACGTAATCAGGCAAAATACCCAGGACAAAGGAAGTTAATACCCTCTCGAGGGCTGTCATCGAACAACTTGAACCAAAAAGAGACAATGGAAGTCCAGGTTGTTTATCCAGCAGGGACCTCATCCAGGCCCGGTCACCATCTTCTACCCACATGCTCTTTGGTTCTTAATGACTTCATTGCACACTTACCCTCCCCTCATAAGCAAACAGGCCAGGAAAGCAAGGAAACCTCCAAACAAGTTAATTACGACAATGACGGGGAAGTAAGCTAGTAGCTGAAAGACACTTTAACATTATCTGTTTACAGCAAATGTGTAAGTCTAAGCACTTAGCATTTTCTCCCTGGTTTCTCATACCCATTTTTTTAAAAAGTAATTACTTTATTTTATGGCTAGGAGAAGGGACTTGCCCAGAATCACACACTCCCTGTTCCTCAGTTCAGAGCCTTTGTAATCACACCACTTTTCATTCCATTGTGGGTTTTCTATGATGAAATACATTTCACAACACTAAGATAGAGAAACATTTGTTTTCACAAAGAAAGGGTTTGTTTTTAAAATAAATGGTATTCAGGAATAGCCTTCACCAGTGCTCCTTATGATATATATAATACAAGTCCTATAGTAGGAAGAATTTGCAAACATTTTGCACAACACTGAGAAATGACTGTGTCTCAAAAGCCAAATGAGTTTCTGAACAAAAACTAAATTAAATCCATTATCAAAAGCTTTTCAATGGACCACATCTAAATCCCACTGACTTCTTAATCTCTCTAGACTTTAATATAATGCATATAATACTACCTAGATTCAAAATATTTAGATATCTGGAAGTAAAGCCCTAAATCTTAAAATTGTCAATTCAACTACAAATTCTATATGCATATAATCACATGAAAACCAACAGTACAATAAAAAGGATGCTGGATCTGGGAGTATGAAGACCTCAATTTCTGCTATGCTCCCCATTCATCATGCGAACTGTGGTCACTTAACCTTCCTAAGCGTCCATGTACTTGTCAGTAAAATGAAGTGACTGATGAGCTACTAAATAATTTTAATTCTTTACACACGCTTGCCAACTAGCCTAGATGGGTTTGGTTATCTATGGCAGAGATGTGAACTGCCTACCCCAGAGTTTATTCTCCTCTTCTTCTTTAAACCTTGATTTTTTTTTTTTTAAAGTTGAGCACACAGCTGCCTGAAATAAAATCTACATTCCCCATATTTCCTTCCAGCTAGCTAGGAATAGCCATTCGGCTATATTCTGACCAAAGAGATGTAAGTAGGAAAGTTGTGCAAACACCTTAAAAGTTCTTTAAAGTGCTCAACTGGGAAATGACCTCTTCTGCACTTCCTTGAGCTGTCTCTTATTTTGTCTTGATAGCTGGGGTTTTGTAGCCATTTTGGACGAGGTAGTCTTGAGAAAAATAGCTAGTACTCATCATGGTAGAATAGAGAGAGAAAAGGAATCTGGTTCTTCAAATTCTCATGGAATCATCATGTCAGTCCCAGAATGCCCACATTCAACCTTCTTTTACATGAAGATATACTCTTGTGTGGTTAAGTTATCATTATTTTGGGGTTTTGGTCACATGAAAATGAACCTAATACTAGTTGATATAATACTCTTCCTATGTGGTCTCATAAAACCATATATTTCCCTCATTTTAATACTAAACACACTTGCAGTGTAATTACTGGTTTACCTGCATGCATCTCCAACTAGGCTTTGATTTCAATGAGGGTAGCACTTTGTCTATTTAATTTGTTTTTGAATCCACAGTGCTTGGCACACAGTAGATAATAAATAGTTGTACAACAACTGACTACTTTCTCTGTAAGAAAAAGGAGAAACAGGGGCACCTGGGTGGCTCAGTCGGTTAAGCGTTGGACTCTTGATTTTGGCTCAGGGTCCTGAGATCCAGCCCTGTGTCAGGCTCTGCACTGGGCATGGAGCCTGCTTAGGATTCTCTCTCTCCCTCTGTCCCTTCCCCCTCTCAAGCTCACGCATATTCTCTCAGTCCCTCTTAAAAAAAAAGAGAAAAAGGGACGCCTGGGTGGCTCAGTTGGTTAAGCAGCTGCCTTCGGCTCAGGTCATGATCCCAGCGTCCTGGGATCGAGTCCCACATCGGGCTCCTTGTTCGGCGGGGAGCCTGCATCTCCCTCTGCCTCTGCCTGCCACTCTGTCTCCCTGTGCTCGCTCTCTCTAAAAAAAAAAAAAAAAAAAATCTTAAAAAAAAAAAAAAAAGAGAGAAAAAAAGAAGGAATGACAAATGAAGGTGTGATGATCAGGATATCTAGGTATCTGTTTTATAGGGTTACCAGGGGTCAGAATAAGACAGCATGTGTAAAAGCATTATGTAAATTATAGAGTGTATATTATATAAATGTGTATTAATACCATGTAAGCGAGAAAAAAACACATCATACCTCCCAGTTATACCAAATTTTGCAAGGCCAACAGAATTCAACAATTCCTTTTTCCTGTAGGCCTCTCTTCCTTATGGAGACCATTATACAACTTCACCTCTCTCCCGAGGTGAGAGGTAGAGCACTATACCTGACCTCCTCCCCCTATTTCATGGAGAAAATGGAGGCCATCCACATGGTGTCTTCCAACTCTCCATCTTTTCACTATTTTCCCCCTTTTCAGTTGACCTTCTTTTCTAACACACACTTCTCCACTGTGTTCCTACCCTGCAATATCTTGCCTCCTTCATCAATTCCTTCCTCCGTCTGCCCATCAGTATCTTCCACAGCTCTCTCTCCACCAACCACCTCTTCTCAGACCAGATCCTTAAACAACACACCTATTTGTATCCTATTTATCCTATGAAATTCCCTTTCTTATCACACTGCTTGAACTCAGTTCATATACAACACTTTTTTCATTTCTGCAGCTCTGACTTAGCTTCTCAGTCTACCTTCTGTTTTCCTTGTTCTACTGAAAATGATCTTACAGATCAACCAGCGTCCACTTAAAGGCCAACCTCATGACTTCTTTGCAGTCTCTGTCCTACTTGACAGTCTTCAGAGCATCTAGCACGGTTACCCATCCTTTCTTCTCTGAGTCTTCCCTCCCTCCACCTTTTGTGACACTCTCCTTACTTCCTCCTTCCTATCTCACCTTTTCTTTTCAGGCTCTTCTGCACCTACATCTTCAATGATTTACCCCAGTGGTCAATCCCTAAGATACCATCCCAGATCTTCTCTAGTTTCACCAAATACACTTTCCAAAACTAATTCAGTCTCTCCCAGAGCTTCAGTGACTTTTAAACAAAGTTTACCTAGCTTTCTGATTACAAAAGTATTCATGCTAACTGTAACCACCTTAAAAGAAAAAGTGGGTATGTATGTATGTATATATGTATGTATGTATGTATGTATGTATTTATCTGACAGAGAAAGCATAAGCTGGGGAGGCAGAGGGAGAGGGAAAAGCAGGCTCCTTGTTGAGCAGGGAGCCTAATGTGGGACTCAATCCCAGGACTCTGGGATCATGACCTGAGCTGAAGGCAGATGCTTAACGGTCTGAGCCACCCGGGTGCCCCAATGGGGTTTTGTTTTGCTTTGTTTTGTTTTGTTTTAAAGCATATACTTTGTATCAGTCTTGGGCAGTCTCATGTACATTATTTATTTAATCCTCACCAGAATATTGTTAGATAGATACCCACTATTCCTTTTGCCTAGAAGGCTTCTTTCCCACCCTAAGCCAAGCTAATTCCTACCATACTTCAGGCAGCTCACAGCTCTAGTCTAAAGTCACCTCCTTCCCTTACCCCCTTTCTAAATCAGGACCTCCTATTACTCTCTCATAGCATCTTGTTCCTTCATAGTAGGAACTGCCTACCCCATCCACAGAGTCCACAGGACTCTAAGTCCTGTGAAGATAGGGACCATGCCTGTTTTATTTAGCAATACACAGCAACATATTTGTTAAACAACAAATTAAATCATGTGTAGTAAGTGATGAACTAGAATATGAATCAGGTCATCTTTCTACTCTACTATACTCTAAGATAACAACCTTTACATCACCAACTTTCCTCTACTGCCCCAATGAACCCCCATCCTCTCCTTTCTAACTAACCCACCACCTTCCAACCAATGCCATCATCATTTATTTGGTCACAGAAACTAACAGTCCCAGTCACCTTTCATTCTTTTCTCTTTTTCATTTCCATATGTAATTGGTTTCTTGATTCTACTTTCAAAATGTCTCTCAAAGGCATAACCTTATCTTACATTCTCTACTGCTACTTAATCAACTCCCACCTGTTGAGAGAACCTCCTGCCTCCAAGCTCTATAGAAGTTCAAATGTTCTTGCTTAAGTACCTCTCTGTAATTAAAATCTCTTCAAAGAGAGAGAGAATCACCATTGTACAAAAAGAAAATTATCAACTCCAATAAGAAGCAAAAATTAGAGGATGGGAAAATATTTCCATGTTTCTTAATCTACTGCCTGCCTTTCAGGGTAGAATTACTATGCATTTTCCAATAAGATGGTATGGCTAAGTAGTTAAGAAGCTAGGTTTTGTGGTCAAAGATCTGAGTTCAAGTCTCAGCTCTGCTACTTAATTATTAACAGTAGGATTATGGGCAAGGATTTCTCACTGTAAAATAGAGATAGAGGTAAGCATTAAATGAAAATAATTCAATGTAACATACTAACTTAGGATATGACACATTAGTGCTTAATAAATGTTACCTATACATATTCTCATCTTAAAAGAACTGCAAAAGAAGACTATCACTGGCTTTATCTACCTGTTCCAATATATTTAGAATTATAATAAGTATCTATTATTTAAAGTAGTGAATATAATCAATAAAAATCAGTTGCATTTCTATACATGAAAAACACGAACATGAAATTAAGAACACAATTCCATTTATAATAGCATCAAAAGAATAAAATGGTTATGTATAAATTTAACAAAAGTGGAAGAAAAAAAAGTGAAAGATATATACACTGAAAACTATAAAAATATGTTTTTAAGAATAAAAGAAACCCTAAATAGATGGGAAGACATTTTGTGCTCATGGATTGGAAGATTTAATACTGTTAAGATGCCAGTATTCCCCTAAAACAATCTACAGATTCCATGTAATCCTTTTTGAAATCCCAGCTGGCTTTTTTGGTAAAAACTGACAACCCAATCCTAAAATTCATACGGAAAGAACACAAAATAGCCAAAACAATATTAGAGGGGAAAAAAGTAGAAGATTCACATTTCCTGTTTTCAAAAACTTACTACCAAACCAAAGTAATCAAGATAGCATGGTACTGGGGCACCTGAGTGGCTCGGTCAGTTAAGCATCTGCCTTTGGCTCAGGTCATGATTCCAGGATTCTGGGATCAAACCAGGCATCAGGCTCCTTGCTCAGCGGGAAGCCTGCTTCTTCTTCTGTCTATAGCTCCCCCTGCTTGTGCTCTCTCTCTCGGTCAAATAAATAAATAAAAATCTTAAAAAAAAAAAAAAAGATAGCATGGTCTGGGCATAATGACAGACATATGTAATAAACGATTAGAATTGAGAGTCCAGAAATAAATCTGTTCATCTATGGTCAAATGATTGTTGACAAGGGTGATAAGCCAGTTCAACTGGGGAAAGAAGAATCTTTGAACAGATGGTGCTGAGACAACTGGATATCCACATGCAAAAGAATGAATTTACACTCTTGGCATATACCATTATAAAAGTTCACTCAAAATGGATCTAAGACCCAAACATAGGAGCTGTGACTATAAAACTCTTAGAAGAAAATGTAGATATATCTTCATGACCTTGGATTAGGCAAAATAATTTCTTAGATATGAAACCTAAGGCACAAGCAATCAAAAAAAAGATAAATTGGATTTCATCAAAATTAAAACTTTTTCTACTTCAAAGCATATTATCAAGAAAATAAAAAAGCAACCCTGCAGACTAGGAGAAAAATATTCCCAGAACATATACCTGATAAGGATCTATAATACAGAATGTATAAAGAACTCTTAAAACTCAGTAATAAAAAGACAACACAATTAAATAATGGAGAAATAAAGAATAACTCATTAAAAAGTGGGCAAAAGATCTGAGCAAGATATTTCTCCAAAGAAGATATACAAATACCCAATAAAAACATGAAACAGAGGTTCAACATCATTCCTGATCAGGTAAATGCAAATCAAACCACAATATGGTATTATTTTATATAATACCATTTGAATAGCCATTGTGGTGTCTATGCAGTAAAACTTAAACTGTCCCTGCCCCCCTTCCACAAGGCGCTGCCGCTCCCCACAGGGGACTTACTTAAAAACAAGTCCGGGAAACCAGTCCCACGTAACAAAGCCCAAATACAAGGGTGAGTCAGGCCAGGTGGAGGTATCCAATCAGTGGGGCACGCATACTGCCTCCCTAGCTACCAAGGTGTGTGGACCCCACCCTTTGGGCGCCAATTCTGACGAAGGTGATAGGGTAGTTCAAATGCCTACTATGGGGTAAATTGTAACTCAATTGGTCACTTACGTGTGACCTAGCCTGACTGTGCAGTTTTCTCTGTGTCATTGGCCACCTGTGCGTGGCTAGGCCCAACCACATGGCCTTTGCCCTTAAAAGCCAGTCTGTAAGGCAGAGAGGGGTCGCCTCTTTGTAAGAGACGGCCCTGGCCAGTCGGTTTGATTCTTGATGCTTGGCGTGAAATAAAGTTTTGCTTGACCTTCGCTTTGTATCAGTCTCGCTCCTTTGATTACAGACCCAATTAATACAAGTATCGGTCAGGATGTTGAAAATAAGAACCATCACACACTGAGGGTGGGAATATATAATGGTGCAACCATCAAAAATAGTCTCAAAGTTCCTGAAAAAGTTAAACAGAGTTGGCATATGACCCAGCAGTTCTACTAAGTATATACCCAAGAGAACTGAAAACGTTGTCTACGCAAAGAGTTGTACATGAATGTTCACAGCAGCATTATTTATAATAGCTAAAAGATGAAAGCAACCCAAATATCTAAAAACTGATGAGTGGATAAATAAAATATTATATATCCACATAATGGGACATTATCCTACCATAAAGAAGAATGAAGTATTGACTGACACTAACACATAGATGAGACCTGAAACCATTATGGTAAGTAAAAGTAGGCAGATACAAAAGGCCACAATATTGTATGATTCCATTTATAGGAAATATCCAGAAGGGACAAATTCATAGAGACAGCATAGATTAGTGGTTGCCAAGGGTTGGGAGGGGGAAGGCTAATGGGGAGTGACTGTTTATGGGTATGGGGTTTGTTTTGGGGGTGATGGAAATGTGACATTAGACAGTGGCGATGGTTGCACAACCTTCTGAATGTAATAAAACCCACTTAACTGTACACTGTAAAAGGGTCACTTTTATGACACGATAATTAAATCTTAATAAAAGGATAAATCTCAGAAGAGGTAGCTAATATAGTTCCTTTCCTTTAGAGCACTAGCCTGTTTTCTCCCCTCAGCAGACTCGGCAGAGAATAGGTACTCTTCTTTTACCAAAGAACAGTTTTGTGAGTCTTGAATATTTAAAAAAAAATTTTTTTTTAAGATTTTATTTATTTATTTGACAGAGAGAGAGCAGGAGAGCACAGGCAGGAGGAGTGAGAAAGGGAGAAAGAGGCTCCCGGCTGAGCAGGGAACCCAATGTGGGGCTCAATTCCAGGACTCTGAGATTACAACCTGAGCCGAAGGCAGCTGCTTAACTGACAGAAACACACAGGTGCCCCTAAAAAAAAATTTTTTTTTTTTAAGATTTTATTTATTTATTTGACAGAGACATAGTGAGAGAGGGAACACAAGTAGGGGGAGTGAGAGAGGGAGATGTAGGCCCCCTGCCAAGCAGGGAATTCAATGCAGGGGATCTATCCCAGGACTGGGATCATGACCTGAGCCGAAGGCAGATGCTTAAACTGACTGAGCCACACAGGTGCCCATAAAAATTTTTTAAAAATAAACTCTCCCCCCAAAATGGGATTGGAACTCACGACCCTGAGATCAAGAGCCACACATGCTCTACTGACTGAGTCAGCCAGGCACCCCTTGTCTTGAGTATTTTAAAACAGCAGTAAGCCCTGTTGGGTAAACTCACTAGGTAAAGGAACAGGAGAGACAAATTTGCATCTTACCCAGCACAATTCCAAAATAGAGGATGCATTTATTACGAACAGCACAGCTAGGACAAAGGGAGAAGAGTCAGACATTCAAAAACTGAAAGCTTCAGCCCAAAGTGAGTCAATAAAAAAAGAAACAAAACCCCACATACATTACTAAACACACATCCCTGGGTCCGCCTGGCATGCACTGGATATGATTCTGCCAAAAACCAAATTCAGAACAAATACCAAGATTCTGGGGAGGGCAAAGCTCAAACAAGCAAAAGCATTTCTAGTTGTTATGAGCAGATAAGGGAAAATAAACAGATGCATTTCATTCTGGGCTTGTTATTATCAAATTGGCCTGGCAGCAAGGCAGGGGATGAAAGTGGGGCTTTTCAACACAGGGGAAAAGCGAGGGCTCAGCTCCGAGTGGCCCTCACCTGACACACATTCTACCTCAATTAATTCTCTCAGGAAAGAGGCAAATTCAGAATTCTCTTCCGAGTAGAGCCCTGGCCCTTTCTTTTCAGTATTTTACAATTCATACTGGGAAGCAGCTGAGGCAGGAAATATTAGATTACCACTGAAGCTTTTAGTGCATAATTATTGTCAATCCTTACAAAGTGATCCCTGTTAGAGTCATACCTCTAAACAATCAGAAGGAATCAAAGTCACAAGGTGCGAGCCTCAGGAACAAATACAAAATTGCCTGATGGTTGTGGCTTTGGCTTGGCGCAATTCTAGGAATGCACTGTGGTCCCTGGCTTCTGTCCAGAGCACTTAATAGAAAGTCTTTGACTGAGGAAGGGCCTGTCCCCTCACAACTGACCTGGGCAGGACTGTCATTACATGTGTATCACTCGCTCTGAACCTTTTTAAGAAAACAGATGCCCTCTAACTGAAGATAATTTGGAAATTGGCACAATAGTTTAAAAAAATAAATCCAATTGGACAGTTGTTGTAGGGCTCCTGCCAACTTCTGGTTTCTTGCCATAGAGAGTAATGATTCCTGTCAGTCACTTAGAAAAAGAATAGCTTCTAGAAAAGCCAAATCACTATGACCTAAAAACAGCAACCCTGCATCAGCACATAAAAACTTATAAGAAGCTGGAAGTCTGAAAAATCAGATTCAAATTCAGAAACTTAATCTCTGCTCCAATACTGAAGCTATGATGAGAAACAAGCCCCGCAAAAATACAAATTAAGCATTTTATTGGTTTTGTTGTAAAAAGGAAGAAGGAAGAAAGGAAGGGAGGGAGGGAGGGAGGAATGTGGGGGCTAATGTTGCATTCCCAGTGCAAATGATATATTGTTTTGTAACTGCACCTTCAAATTGTTTTATCCAGATTTGTTCTCTGATTTCTAAAAACGAGTATCTTCAAATAAGTAGAAATCAGTGCAATCAGGAAAAGGAGCCATACAGCCTACTTAAATTTCTATACTAATCATAAATATTTTAATATTACTATAATAAACAATTCAGCATTTAGACTAATCTATAAGTCACGTGTAGTTGCAGTTACAAATTAAATTGTTGAAAAGCCTCTGAAGGATTAGTTGGTGAAGCTTGGAGACACTGGGGAATAGTGGTAAAATAGGGATGCTTCAGAGCTCAGTACAGTGGTTAAGAATGTCAAAGGGCAATGAGGCCAGCAGAGAGATGTATTAGTAAGCTACCCTTCAAGTGGGCTAAATTTTATGCCTCTTAACCCAGAATCTGAGCTTATATCCAACAGGCATTCATAGGTCCTTAGGTAAAGGACAGAGGAAGATAAGGAACAAAAATTCTTTGCAGTTCTGTGGGAGTGGGACCTATCACCTTCTTACAAATCTTTGGCGCCAACGCAGCTCTAACATTTTAGAGTCCCAAAAAAAGAGACTATAAGGAGTATCAACACAGGCCAAAGGCAAAATTCTTTGCCAAGTTGTAAGTACTGTTGAAATGTTATCAACAGTCTGAGAATTGATTAAAAAAAACAACACACACACACACCTCCAAATTCTACTATCAGCAAGTTTAAGCAAGTCCTATATCGCACAGTATAGGAATATACATACATTACTATCCCATTAAATTTCTTATCAGAATTGCCACTTGGAAAGGAATCTTAGATTAGGGAATTAAATTTTATTACAGTAAGGATTTGGCATTCCCAACTCCAGAGAGTTCAGTAGTAGCAGAAAAGACTGGGAAAGTCGTTTTCTGATCCCCTTACCCTCAAAGACAACGTCAAAAGATGAAAGGACTGATCCTGGGTGTGTGATCTCATTAAGAAGAATGACACTGGGGTAAATTAAAGTTTCTTAATGCATCACATCATCTGAAGTCAATAACTGCCCTGCTGAGGGAGGTGGGACTGGTCCTTCCATCACCTTGCTCAAGAAACCTCAGTGACCAGTCTGAGAAGGTGTCATACAGCTAGGAAGTGGCACAGCCAGGTCCAGAAATGGAGTCGTCAGAGTCCAAATTCCTTGGTTTGTTCCTCCTACCTGACAGTCTTTCATAAATAAACACACAAACATAACCAAGGGCGCAGAGATGGGAGTGAGCAAGAAAAGAACAGAATAAAAATCTGTGTTACACCTGAGAGTACTTCTCAAACAGACCTTAATTTTATTTTCCTCCAAGTCTGGAAAATTATTTGATGACCACACTTGAACTGTTTAAACTTTTATTTTCATTTTGAATCTGACTTACAACACATCTGTTGATCACATAAAGAAACAAAATTGCCAGAGATTAAGCAATGAGTTGTTTTCAGTAAATTTCAACATTTGTTCCCAGTCCAATTCAAATGGTAGCTTTCAGAATGAGCCCAACCTGAAAGATCATTTCTGAGGGATAAGGAAGCTCTTTCAGTGGGAGATCAATTTTGAAGCCCAGTTCTCTGAAATTTTATGTTTAAGACCAATTATTTACCAGGTACATCTACCCTTTCTAATGTCTATGCACAAGCCTGGCTGTGTGAATGCAGACAAGGAATTGATCAGCTACAGTCATTCAGCCTGCATTGCAGTACCCCCTTGAGTTGTCTGGTGGGGGGTTTTGAAGAATTCCAGTTATGCATTTAAAGTCATTTTCTCAATGTGCTAGACTTCGGTTCTAGTTTAGAAAAGAGAGATAGGTTGGGTTGGTCAATGTCGGTAAGTATGCAGGATAAAATCAGTTACAGGACTGTTTTCAATAAAAAGCAAAATAATATTTCATTTTCCACAGGATTTTCACAATGTTTTCCTATGGTCATGGCTACTAGGGTAATCAATCAATAGGAAACCTTGAAAGAACTACGTAAATGACGACCAAAACTGGATTCAATTAAAAGACAAACAAAATCCATGATGCTTGCCTACCCGTCCAGATCAAGAATACTTGCATTCAAGGCCCTGAATGGGCCCACTCTGATGGATGGTCAGATGTATGATCCAAGGAAAGCTGCTTTCTGCTTTCTTTTTGGAGATAGCTGATTTTCTTTTTTCTCCAGAAAAGGAGTATTGATGAAACAGTTAATATATAACCTAAAAATCAGTTTTTTTACTTATTCATATCCGAAGGCCAAGATTTAAAATCACAGCATCTAAGTAGTGAGTGAACATGATTTTCTGTGGTGGCCCTGTAGACAGGAGTAGTAGCCACCTGTGGTCACTGACACCTGTGAATCTCTGAAAAGGCTGCCCCTGTCATGCACTGTTTCATTCAGGTCATAACGTATGAGCCACAGAGCAACGTCCTATCCATTTTCCAACTTTTTAAAAGATGTTCTCACATCTCTTATTCTGTCTGCTCACTTATTCTAATGCCCAAAGGTTAAGTGCATTGAAGATCTAATAATTCAAAGCTTTGTAATGCAGATAGGGAGATAAGCCCACCAAGGATGTTTTTCTTCTGCTTGGATTGAAACAAAAAAAAAATTTTTTTTTTTTTTTTTTTTAAGTAGGCTCCAGCCCAGTACAAGGCTTGGACTCAGGACCCTAAGATCAAGACCTCAGCTGAGGGCACCTGGGTGGCTCAGTTGGTTGGGCGACTGCCTTCGGCTTGGGTCATGATCCCTAGGTCCCGGGATCGAGTCCCACATCGGGCTCCCAGCTCAGTGGGGAGTCTGCTTCTCCCTCTGACCTTCTCCCCTCTCATACTCTCTCAAGTAAATAAATAAAATCTTAAAAAAAAAAAAAGACCTGAGCTGAGATCAAGAGTTGTCTGCTTAATGGGCGCCTGGGTGGCTCAGTTGGTTAGGCAACTGCCTTCAGCTCAGGTCATGATCCCGGAGTCCTGGGATCGAGTCCCGCATCAGGCTCCCAGCTCCATGCAGAGTCTGCTTCTCCCTCTGACCTTTTCCTCTCTCATGCTCTCTCTCACTCTCTCTCTCTGAAATAAATAAATAAAATCTTTTAAAAAAATATTAAAAAAAAAAGAGTTGTCCACTTAACCTACTGAGACACCCAAGTGCCCCGGGGAGTTGAAACAATTCTAAGACTAATACATTCAAACCTTAGCCCTACATCAAGAGACACAGTCCGAGGGCCATTATGTCTGCAAATTACTTAATAAGAAAAATTGCTGAAAAACCTTCTAACATACAAACTAGAAATACTCCAAAGAAAATAGTTTTCAAGTATCCATAAAGAAAAGAGAGGTCTATACAAATAAAAGGCAACAGTTTTTATTATTTCTTAAGTCTTACTGCCAACAGGACTTCCAAATTACCTTTGTCTGTACCCCTCTTTCTCTGTAGCTAAGGCTAAAAGGGTAGGCATTTCTTCCATTTTGCCCTCAGTCCATTATCAGCACACACAGAGCTCAAAGCAAGTATCAAGAGAGAAAATGATAGGAAATTCAATTGCTTTAGGTACTACCGCAGGTAAGGAAAAATAGATACCTAGACAACTGTCCATAAGAAAAATAGCTGGTGGCCTATAATACAAAGTGAATCACCTTAATTCCTCAAGCAAATTTAATTTACAACACAATGGCATTCCTTTCCTAAGACCGTCTATACAGGTTTAATAGTTATTAATTGGTTTTGAAATGAAAGATAACGCATTAGAGAGTAGCCAGCAGCTGTCTTTTTAATTTTTATTTTTAAACTATAAAAATATTTCTAAAATACAGAAAAACAGATACTTATGACTCTGACTTAAGTTTCTCCTTAAGAATTTCTTTACAAGGCTACCTCTAGAATGTGTGTACATGGTGTGTGTGTCTGTGTGATTTTCTGAGTACAAAACTAAAGGAATGCATAACTCAAACTAATTCACCTAGTCATCTCCTTATAGTGAACCCAACCCCATAATTACTAAGTTTTGAAGCTAAACTATTACATTTTCTGGGCTACAGCACATCACTGAGTTTTTATTTTAAAACACTGTCATTTTCTTTGCTCTAGGAAATTGATGACTTAAAAAGTACTGATGGTTTTTATTTGAATATTTCTGTAGAGCTGATAATGACTAAAACATCTATCTTTCTATCTCAGAATTAGAAAGAAATTTAGTCAATGAAACAGTCTCAAAAACTTAACTTTTTAAAAACTTTGCAAAATTGAAAAACCATGCTATATGGGATTTGAAAACAGTTCCAAGACATTCCTGTCATTGGTAAAAAGATATAAAAGTGTTACCTGGTCCTGACCTGACTATAAAATAAATGTCTCCAATGAGGTAGATCTTTAGAAAATGTTATTGAGTAACTAACCTAAAGGTGCAACCATATGCAACAGTGAAAATATCATTTCATGAAATCATACATGATAAATGAAAGTAGTCCCAGACATACATTTCCAGCTCCACCTCTTCCTCTTGAAACTGCCTACCTGCATTCTAACTGTTGGTTGACTAAGCTCTTCAATCGTGGCCTGGCCCAAACTGGGGAGGAGGGGCGGATGTATACATAAGAACATGGCGTAAAAGCAGACCTGAAGAATGTTAAGACATCCTATGTTCTTGGAGAGGAAAGCTCAAAATCACAGGATATTCTTATTCCTTAATTCTTAACTTATAACATCCCACAAAAATACCATCAGTCTCTCTACTCCTGGAATTTGACAAGTTAATTAAAAGGCTAATTTGGAAGAGCAATCAAGCAAGAACAGCTAGGAAAAAACCTTGAAAAAGAAGAGCGGATATTACAAAATAATGTAAATAAAATATGAGGTATTGGCATATTGAATAAACATATGAATAATCAGTTGAATGGAGTAGAAATCCAAGATAGAGAACCAAACTGTATGTGAAAATATATGCATATCATACAATGGAGTTTAACATCTCAGATCAGGGGTTGGAAAAGACTGACATTTTGGGTGAACATTCTTCGCATGTATCATGAGGATAAATTCCTAATAAACAAGATTTAAATATAAAAAATGAAAAAATATTAAGTACTTAAAGAAAAAGGCAGGGGATTTAAATCCCTCCACATTCTTGGAGTGGAGAAATATTTCCCAAGTGACTCAAAGTCCAGAAGCAGAAAGAAAGATTAGTGAATTTGACTATATATATATAAAAAAAAATCTTACAGAGTAAAAAAACAAAAAATACAAAACCTCCATAAACAAATCAAAAAGTACAAACAACAAATTGAGAAAAAAAATCTGTAACTCATATAACATACAAAGGTTAATATTCCCAATATATAAAGAACTCCTAAAATTAAAGAAGGACTAGAACTTGCGTAGAAAACTGGGAGAGAGGGGCACCTAAGTAGCTCAGTCAGCTGGGTGACTGACTGTTGGTTTTGGCTCAGGTCATGATCTCAGGATAGTGAGATGGAGCTCCCTATCAGGCTCTGCCCTCAGCAGGGAGTCTGCTGGAGATTCACTTTCTCCTTCTCCCTTTGCCCCTCCCCCCAGCTCACACGCATGTACTCTCATGCTCTCCCTCTCCAAAATAAATAGATCTTTAAAAAAAGAAAAGAAGAGAAAACTGGGAAAAAGAACTGAGCAGAGTCCCCAGAAAGAATTGCCAAGCTGCCCCAAACATGAAATTATGCTCAACTTCCCTCCTGACAAGAGAAATGAAGATCTCTCATCAACTAGATTTCCAAAAGTTTGAAAAACATACTCTGTGGCAGCATTGTGGGGAAACAGGCCTCTCATACACTGTAGGTAGGATCTGCACTGGAGGGGACATTTGAGGAGGGGAAGACATCCTGCTATCGTGTGACAGAGTACTATGGAACCAGCAGCCATTGGATTACATAAAAAAATCTACAGTTGGCAATTTTGTAAACTGCCTTAGAAATTCTCCATCTAGCCTACTGCAATATAGCTGCACGTGATGGGTATGTATGACACCAAAGGCTGACTTTCCTATGGGTTATATAAAGTGGTGCCCACTGGAGTTCCACGGAGTCCTGCTACCAACTGCCTACCCCTTATGAAATCATTGCTTCCATTGATTCAAATTAAATTTCTTCCTTTCCTCCTCACCCTCCCTTCCCTCTCCTTCCTTCATTCTTTTCCTTTCTTAACAACTCTATCAGGAGGAAAATAACATCCCTCTTTTAAAAGCATTCTTTAGGGTGCCTGGGTGGCTCAGTTGGTTAGGCAACTACCTTCAGGTCAGGTTATGATCTCAGGGTCATGAGATCCAGCCCCATGTGGGGCCCTGTGCTCAGCACAGAGTCAGCTTGAGATTCTCTCTTCCTTTTTCTCTGCCCTTCCTGCTTGTGCTGGCTCTCTCTTCAAATAAATAAATAAAATCTTTAAAAAAAAAAGCATTCTTTGTCAAAGTTAGACTCCTCTCTGATCACATGGTTTAAACGAGGAACAGCAAACTGTAACGTCCTTGTGGGTGGCAGGGGTGGAAGACAAGGCCACACTGGAGAATATAACACTTATATTCAGTGTAGCTGAGAGGGATTATGAATCTGGTATTGATAATGTTTTCTATTTTTTAAGAGCAGCTAGTGATCTGCATTTGTTATGGGAAATTCATCAATTTTTAAGAGCTAACATCCAATTCAGATTTCTTTAAACTGTTCAGGTCAAGCAAAAATGCCACTGTTTATACCTCCAGTTTGTAAGCTCTATTTTAGATCTTTTTCCAGGGGGCTTTTTAGCCGATTCGTCATCTGGGTTGATCTTCTCTAGACCAGCCAGTTAGTCATCACTTGTCTAAATACAGAGATCAGAAAGGGACGTAATTTTCTACAAGTGCGATATGACTGATGCACAGTGTGGCATCTTTAGTTTTACATGTCATTTTCCTATATAAGCATTCTAGGATTCTCATTCTTTAAAAATAAGAAAAGAAGTATTGCAGCATCCTGTATTGGGATTTGTTTTCTAAAAATCAGAGTGTGGATTAGAACCCAGCTCCTTTGATGCCTGATGCAGCCCTTCTGGCTCACTGTCTTATGGGTGACTTTTGAGAAGATCCCCATCCTTGGAATGGGAATAACAGAGTATCTACTTGGGGTGGGGGGCTGTTGTGAAGACCGAATGACTTGATGTGTGCCAAGTATTCTGCACAGTGTCTGACACTTGGATAAATTTATCAGACAGAGCTACTAATAGTGTCTTTGTAGCTACTGTGTCAACTCTGTGCACACTTAACAATTATACAATACAAGAATTTTCCCAAAAGTTTCACCAAAGTTCAGGTGTTAAATTTATTATCTTTTTGTTTATGGCCTGTCTATCCCTGAAGGAGACTTAACAACTAACAAAATTTGCCATTTGCAAAAACATAGTCATTGCTATTCAGTGCCTAGTGTTTGTCAAGGTGCTTATTTTAAGTGGATTATTTGATGATACGTTGTAATAACTTCCTTGCTATCTGGGACAGGAAGACATCTGTAATTACCAGGTCATCCAGAAGCTATTCTCCAGTTTTTTACAGCTGTCTTTTGTGCTCCATGGCATCTCAAAAATTAGTAGCTAATAGTGGCTCTACCAATACATTTTACTAATTCTTTGAGTAACAGAGGATGCAAGTCACAGGGCCCGATATCATGAATTCATCATTTTCCCTCAATCATTTATTATTAACACACACACACACACACACACACACCCACACCCACACACACACACACCCAAAACTTTTCTCAGACCTGTGTCCTCCCTCTAGCTACCGCCCTTTCTCTTTTCCTCACTTCCCATCAATCTCGGCTTCCCCTCTTCCCATTCATTCCTCAGTGTGCTGCCACTGCTCTCCTGCCCCCACCATTCCACTGCACCTGTTCAGATAGTGGGCATTCTGCTGACTGCTATGCATTCTTCTGGACACCATTCCTTGTATTCTTCCTGCCTCTCCCTACATTCTCTGTCAGTATCTTGTTCTTTTATGCGTGGCCCTTTACCTTTATTTGCCCCCTTAAACACAGAGTGTTATCCAAGGTCTCACTTGGCCTTCTCTTGTTTTTACTCTGTATACCTATCCTAGCCAATCTCATTCACACAACCACATTAATCACTTCTAGGATCCAGACCCACACTTACAACTGCCTACTGGATATTTCCCCTGGAAGGCTCCATGGGGGACTTTAGTCCCCAATATCTAAGAGAGAAATCTTCAACTCAGTGCTCCCACAACACAACCTTTTTCCTTTTCCAACACAGCAATGGCACCACTACCTACATAAGCATTTATGGTAGGCATAACAAGTAGATAGCCCTCCTCCTAAAGATGTCCAGGTCCTAATCCCCAAAACCTGTGAACAATAGTCTACTGGCAAAGAGGAATTAAGGTCGCTAATCAACTAACCTTGAGATGGGGATATTACTCTGCATTATCTGGGTGGGACAAATATAATCATCAAGATCTTTACATGTGGAAGAGAAAGGCAGAGATGCAAAGTCAGGGGGATGTGATATGAGAATCAACCAGCTGTTTCTGGCTTTGAAGATGGAAGGAGACCATGAATCAAGGAATGTGGGTGGGCAGGGCAATCTTAAGAATCTGGAAACACACACACATAAGGCTTCTTCCCTAGAGGCTCCAGAACGAAACAGCACTGGTAACACCATCATTTAGCCCAGTGAGATCCATTTCAGTTCTGACTTCCAGAACTATAGGACAATAAATCTGTGCTGTTTTTGAGCCACTAAATTTGTGGTAGTTCGTTGTAGCAACAATAGGACACTAATCCAGCATCCAAGGCAGAAGCTGGAGAGTTACCCTCTATTTCTAGTCAATTACTCTTTAAGTACTATTATCATCTAAATTCCCTTCAGATCTAATACCTCTTCTTCATCTTCATTACCACAATCTCATCCAGTTTTGCCAGATTATAATCATAATTTCCTACTGGCTTTTCTTTTTTTAGTTTGGCATCCTGACCCCACTTCATTCCAATCCAGTGATACTTGCTGCCTGCTAAAGGAGTTCTCAGAAAAACAAGCATCCCTTCCTTGATCATATTTCTTCAAATAGTTCTTCAATGACCTCAGGACCAAGTTCAAATATCCCAGCAGAGCCTATGAAGCCCTATCAGAACAGAGACTGGCTATATGCATTATAGCATTAAAACACTGGTGAGGGCTAAACATTGCTAGAACCATAAAGACATGGAGGAAAACTACACGTAACAGAATTCCAAAGTACCCAGCACTGTTTGAGGTTGGAAGAGAACACTGGGATGTGGGGAGAGTGGGGATGGGTGAAAGGCCCCAGGGCTGTTCTTGAGCGGCACAAAGAGATGTTGAATTGCCATCTGCGAAGGGCCCACCCCTTTAACTACAGAATGCTATTGGAAAGGCTCTGCAATCTGGGACCGAGTCACCAGAGGGCTCACTCAAACTTCTCCTCTACAGCCCTCAGCATCTCTCAAGTACTATTAAACAATACTTCCAGAAAGGACACAACTTGTCTGCCCCAGACTTGGGAGCTATGTTCTCTCATCCCCTGTGGCTCTGTCTATGACACCCAGATTCTTCTCAGGCACCTCATCTATCTGTAAGGGCAGCTTCTAGGAGGTAGAGCTTGAGTTAGCCCCACCTGCCTGAGTTAGGTGCCCCATCAGCTCTTACATCGCCTGGGACAATCTCTACAGTAGCATGTCTCTCGCTGAGATGTAAGGGTTGACTGCTTTCCATCCATTTCCTCTGCCTAGACTGTAACCTCTTTGAGAGTGAAACTTTGTTATCACCTCTGTGTCCAGTACCTAATGAACTATTGACAAATAACCGGTATTCAAAGATTTGCTAAATAAATAAGTAAGTATATGAATATTAGTGACTTAATAAAATGACTTCTCCATTCTCCCACAGTATGAGTAACATTTGTTTTCGGTAACTGAGCATCACAGCTTACTTTTTTCCCAAAGGGGAAGGTGGAAAAAAAAATGGAAAACCTTTTAAGAGTCATTTATTAGCTTTCTACCATGGGGAAAGAAAGCAGCTGATCAATGTACCCTAGAACTCTTGCCTGCTATAATTGAAGAATGTTTTTTTCTATTATCATTTATGTCTTTGCTTATGGCCCATAAAGAGTCAGATTTAACTGCACTGAAATTTTAAGGGAAAAATAGAAAGGATTTTGATGAAACAAAAGTGTTGGTATGAGATGAGCCTTCCAAGGGAAATAAATTACCAAAAATAACTCTTTCTGACTCTTTAAGTGTAGTGAGAAATATGTTTAGGGTTGCACAACTAACATGTAAATGTGTTATGGTTCAGATGCAGAAACTGGCCTAATTGTATATAAGACTGTCCATTTACAGATTGGTCTTGACTTATCTACCCAAGTGTATTCTGGTCCTTTTTCCTCTCTCCAGCTCTACCACTCCCAACACCTCCTATCCCACCCCTAAAATGAGGCAGGGGTGGGAGCAGAGTGAGGTAGGAGGAAAAGAGAGTACATGTGTGTATGAATGCAGTAAATAAGCTCAAGTTTCATGGCTGCTACATGAAATTCTCAGGAAAATCCCCAAATGGAGCCTGAAATTTCCCAGGTGCCTCTAGAATAATGATTTTCTTCCTTATGGCAGTATTTCTAATGATGTTTTTCATTACCATCCTTCTTAGGGAGCTTTTTTAGATTTCTTTTTCTAATTACTCTCACTCCCAATGAAATTTTAGGTAGCATAACTATCTATTTATTTATGTACATATGTGCATGTGTGTGTGTGTGTGTGTGTGTGTGTGTGTGTGTGTGTGTGTATCTGTGCTTTATACATAAAGGAATAAGATCTTTTTGACCCTGAGAGCCAATATTCACTTCTGTGGGCAATATCCCCTCTTGATGAGAATACGTGGACTAGAGGATATGAACATGGTAAGTAAGTACTGTTCTTAAGCAAGGTGGGCCAAAGATCACTAAACTCATTCTTTTTTTTTTTAAAGATTTTATTTATTTATTTGATAGATAGATAGAGAGAGATCAGAAGCAGGCAGAGAGAGAGGGGGAAACAGGCTCCCCGCTGATGAGAGAGCCCGATGCAGGGCTCGATCCCAGGACCCTGAGAACATGACCTGAGCTGAAGGCAGCGGCTTTAACCCACTGAACCACCCAGGTGCCCCCCACTAAACTCATTCTTATAAAATAGCTATGTGTTTGCACTCGAGGAAAATTAGTGAGATGAATTTCAAGCATGCTGTTTACATTTAGGAATACTGCTAGTTTACCTTTAGTATACATTTCATAATCTTCTTTGGAGGCAATCCCATCCCTTTACTTAATACCTGGCTGAGTTCCAATGTGTTTTTTCCTCTCCCTCCCACCATCCTGATGGCCCATAGCAGAATTCTGGTTATGGGACCTTAGGAGTAGATTTAATTTTTGCTTACAATTTCTACTCCCAAGAAGATCTACAGAAAAGGGTCAGGACATCCTCTTCATTTGCTGATTATTCTTTTTTTTTTTTTTTTGAGGTTGGTTATGGGCAAACTTCTTTATCCATTCCTGTACCAAGTAAGCCCCATTAGTTCTAGGATCAGGGATTTCAAGTTCTTAAAGAATCCTACTTTTCAATGATGAATGTCTAAACAAAATGTGGCACAGCTATACAGTGGAATATTTTCTGGTCATAAAAACAAATGAAGTACTTATCAGTACACGCATCATGCTACAACATGGATGAACTTTGAACACTTCATGCTAGGTGAAAAAAGTCAATCACAAAATACCACATATTTTATGACTCCATTTACATTAACTATTCAGAGTAGCAAATCTACAGAGACAGAAAGATTAGTGATTGCCTGAGGCTGGGGTAGGTGAGGGTGGGAGGGGAAAAAGGGAGAGTGACATCTACCGGGCATGGCGTTCCTTTTGAGGGCACTGAAAACGTTATTAAAATTGAATTGCGGTGATAGTTGCACCACTCTGTAAATATACTTAAAACACAGAATTGTTGGGGCGCCTGGGTGGCTCAGTGGGTTAAAGCCTCTGCCTTTGGCTCAGGTCATGATATCAGGGTTCTGGGATGGATTGAGCTCCACATTGGGTTCTCTGCTCAGCAGGAAGCCTGCTTCCCCTCCTCTCTCTGCCTGCCTCTCTGCCTACCTGTGATCTCTCTCTCTCTGTCAAATAAATAATTAATCTTAAAAACAAAACAAAACACAGAATTGTTCACTTTATTCTTTTTTGTTGTAATTGTTCACTTTAAATGGTGAATTGAATGGTATGTGAATTGTATCTCAATAAAGCTGTTAACTAAAAAGAGGTATTACTTGTACTTTAGAAATGCTTAGACATGATACTGATGAGACTCTCTAATCAGTCCCTTTTTTCCTCACCTGAAATTTCAAATTCATGGTAATTAAGAGAATCAGAGTCTGATCTAGTCCAGAAAAAAGAGAAAATGCTCATTTTGGAAGACTCTAAAAGACTGGTTTAGAAGTACTGAGCACTTTTTATGGTGTTCAAAG
>ML103491.1:27114-46949 GCA_003697995.1 Taxidea taxus jeffersonii | reverse complement strand
ATATACATATACATATGTATATATACATGTGTGTATATATTCATATATATATGTATATATATATATATATGGAATGTTATCCAGCCTTAAAAATGAGGAAATACTACCATTTTTGATGATATGGATGAATTTTAAAGACATCATGCTAAGTGATACATTTGACAATATGGATGGACCTAGAAGGCATTATGCTATGTGAAATAAGTCAGAGAAAAACACATACTGTGTGGTCTCACTTATAGGTGGAATCCTAAAACAACAACAAATAATGCATAAAAAGGAGATCATATTTGTAGTTACCAGAGGTGGGGGGTAGGGGGTAGGAGGAAGGGGAAGAAGGTGCTCAAAAGTCACAAACCTTCCACTTATAAAATAAATAAGTATCTGGGACATGATATACAACATGATGACTACAGTTATCACTGTTGTGTAATATATAGAAAACTTGTTAGGATAGTAAATCCTAAGAGTTCATCATAAGAAGACATTTTTTTTTGTTTTCTTTTTGTTGTATCTATATTAGAAGATGGATGTTAGCTAAACAACTATTGTTGTCATCATTTCACAATATATGTATGTAAGACATCATCATGCTCTACACCTTGAACCTCTACAGTGACATGTGTCAATTATTTCTCAATAAAACTAGCAAGTCGGGAGGAAGTGGAGAGAGGGTGGGTTTGGACTCAGACCTGGTTGTTGCATTAACTCTGGGACCTCAGTCCAGATGAAGACCTCCTTTTCCTCATCTGAAAAAGGAATGACAAATCTTACTATCTAGTGTCATTGTGAAGTGAAGCAAGCAAATGGGGGCAACACCATCAATACTGGACCTGCCTTGGTTCCCTCCATGGTTATTTATTGAATGGAATCATGGTCCGGAAATTATGTATGTTGAATAAATGAAAATACTTAAGTCTTTGTGCACTGTGTAGTGAGACCCTTACAACATTAATGTATAACAATAATATCAGTAACTAGTTGAAGTCTCTCAAATGGTCTAGAGAAGGGCATAGCTAAGAAAATAGACAGTCGTAATACATATGATAAATGCCCTGAGGAAGTGACATACAGGATGGTCTAGCAGAAGGTGGAGGGCTCCTGCCATACCCTGGGAGGGTGGATGGTGTTGGATTATCCCTCTTGAATGAACTGTTCCCAAGAGTTTGCAAAGATAAGTAAGAGTGAGCCAGGTACATGGGGTGTATTTTACAAAGCAGTCAGATTGGAGGGGCAAGGTGATAAAAAATCCTCACATGTCTTGCTCAAGTTCATTTTTCTCTTGAAGGGAATGAGTCGCCAATAAAGGATTCTGAATTACAGGATGAAAATCACATTTGTGTTTTAGAAAGATCACTCTGTCAGCAGTAGAAGTCTTCTGCTGAGATGCCTTGAAACAGAGGTGGGAGGTGGCGATCTGTTCAAAGGTGACTTTGGTAGTCCAGGCAAGAATGATGGGAGGCTGAACTAATGCAGTGACAGTGGGCACTGTGAGAAAGGTAGAGATGGCAGCTATATAGGAAGTAAGACAGGTCATCCTAGATGATTTATTGAACACTGAGCGTTCTGAGGAAAAAGAAGGAATCTTTTAAAAAAACGAAGTGGGAAGACATACCTTTCATCCACTGGGATACATCTCTCCTTCCCTACCTTCAGCATAGGTGCCATTCTTCCTGACACTTGGAGTAAAAAAGTTTTATTCTGTGAGTAGACAATCATTTCATAGATCATGGGCTATATGAAAGCCCTTCTTTGTCATTCTTGCAATTTCACACTTAAAATTTCTTCTTCAGCCTAATTTCTATGCTCAATTACCCTACTGGGTGTACATTTTCTCTTTTCCACGAATTAATGATTCCTGTAGATCTGAGGAAAGATTTATACTCTTGCCCTAATTTTTGAAGTTCCTTAAGGCACATTTTCTGCTTTTCCTGTCTCATTTCATGAATTGTTGAATAAATTATATTTTGCTGATCTTTGCATATAAAGATGATACTGACCCATTCCCATCAGGGTATGCTGAGGTTATTGGCCGCATTTTGATGAACATTTTTTACGTGTTACTCTCCTGATTGTTTTAGCTTTAGTGGACCACAGTCATTGGTGGATGCAAAGTAGGTAGTCATGGCAGAGGGCAGAGTTATCTGGTTCATACGGAGACATGGGTCCTAGGACTGTGGCCTTATCTACCCCTGCCAACTCTGATTACTAAATGTCTCCTGTTTTGCTTCACCTCTTACAAAGCAAAACAGACTTCCTTACTTTAAAAAAGCAAATAGACCAAAACACTTGAGACATTAAAACAATACATCCATGTGGAGTATCCACTTTCACTTCCTGGCTGGTGCCTTTTTCTAACACTCTCTGGAGAAAAACAATAATTGTTTGTCACCACACTACACAGTGAAATGTAATTTATTCAAAACAGCCAGTTACTATGCTGGAACAAGTTTGATGTGTATATATTTATGTGATGGTTTTATGCATAGTTCAGCCTTTGGCTCTGGTGGGATATGACCAAAAGGAAAACATGAATCTAAGAGGTAGGATTGTGGGTCATTGCTAAACCCACCATCTGTCTTTTCATAGGAAGATAATTGTCCCATAGACATTTCTAGGTATGGAGTATCATTAGTCCTATCATTTGTTCCAATTCACCATAATGGGATCAATGAAAACAATGATCCCATTTAGGCAAGAAATACAAACAAGGCTAAGAGGCAGAGAACACCATACAGTTCATTACATAATCTATGACACCTAAAGTCTAATATTACAATTGTGCCATACAACTCATGGGCCTCTCCATAAGTAACTGCTTGACTTGAAGAATTAATCATTATCTTTTAAAAAAAAGTGTAAATTGTTCATTGAAACACACTATACCCTACCAAAATAAAAAAGAGCCAAGCAAGAAGATAAGGGTCATTCAAGCTTATGAAATGTGGAATATGCACACCCACACAGCGTCACTTTATGTTGCATACATCCTAAATGAGACAGAGGCATTCCTTGTATGGATTAAGGAAGCACGAGGACAGCTCAACAGCAAGGGAGAGGGGTACAATAAGTTTTAAACATGTTGTATTCGAAATATTTATAACATACTAGTAAGTGTTATATTATCACATTTAATTCACTAGGTTGGGGGCGCCTTAGGTGGTTCAGTCAGTTAAGCATCTGCCTTCGGCTCAGGTCATGATCCCATGGTCTTGGAATTGAGCCCCACATAGGGCTCCTGAGCAGCGAGCCTGCTTCTCCCTCTGCCCCTCCACTGCATGCATGTTTGCTCTCTCTCATACTCTCTCTAATGAATACAATCTTTAAAAAAATTCATTAGGATGATACCGTATATCATAATCATACTACTTAATATCATAAATGATAGCTCATAGGTATCAGAAAACACCTTGTTCTTATTTTTTTTAAAGTGGCTTGATAGCCCCTTCAGGGCTTCTGAAATCATAGATGGTAAATGCCATTACTTGAAAAACAGTGTTTCTGTAGAATGAGAAAATACCACAAAGCTATACTTGGATAATCTAATCTAGCATTTTCCAAAATGTTTAAACACCATGATAAACCTTTATGACTCTCTGCAGAGAAAGAGAAAAGAAAGGGTTGTTAAATAAGTTTCAGAAGTAGAACTACTTCTGACCCTGGTGACTCTCAAATGTTCTTGAGAGGTAAACATGTATATTTGTTTGCCCCAGTACTTTCCTGGCCCATTCTTACCCGCCCCCCCATCCTCTATCTTGAAACTAGGTTTCCATGCAGCATACTTTGAGATGTTCTATTTTTAAGGATTTTGTAGTCCCAATCAATTGTGAAGCATCAAAAATAATTAAAAGGAAATGACACAGTTGAGACTGAACTTAGTTATATGACAAAAATATTGAGTCAGTCCCATAGATTACATAATGGCCAAATATTTTTCCCTTTCATTTGCTATCCCAATATATTAGTTTGGAAATTCTAGAATTGACATTATGAAATTTGTATGTATTTTCAGAGAGGAAGATAAACATATTTTCAAGACACAAATATGATTATCCATATTGTTTATTTGAAGTTTACCCACATTTTTATTTCTAAGGTTTGCTACATAGGACTCAGTTAATGGGGGGGCATCTTTCTGTTTCACTAAATATGTGTAAATGAGCTTAAATAATTTTTTCTGCTAGTTCAACCATTTCTTTCAGAGTTCTTTCTCACTTTTGATTCCTTCTTTTTCTATTGACAGATATGCATTCCTCCCAGGTGGAGTAAAGAGAAGCATAGTGGAAGACCAAGGAGCTTAACTTTATCACGTCCCACACCAAGTCCCACTATCTCTCCTCACACTGCAAAGTCCATTACCTTCTGATGGAAAGTCACAATACCTGTCCAAATGCCCACAACAGAAATCTAGCCTTTAACCTGAATGTCTTTCTCTACCTTATCCCTATATTAAATAAACTGACAACTCAAACAACTGTCTAAGGAGGTTTAGAGTGAAGGAAAACAACTATATTTTTCATTATACTTCAAAGAATTAAGAAGAATTTCAGCTACTTCCCAGAAATGCCTTGGAAGAATTTTAGTTGCTTTCCAGAAATGCAACATAGAAGATATACTATCATTATGTTACAAATTTTGAAACAATCCTATATTATATCACTTACTGAGTGTGTCAAATGTCCTGGCTCCCATTTGGACCATAAATTTATAAAGGGTAGTACCATGTCCCATTTTTACCTTATAAATTTCCAAAGTGCCTCATTTATTACTAAACACAATATGGCATCTTAAATACTTTTTCAATAAATGGATTAATAATAAAACAAACACAAAATCAAAAAGTACAACAGAAATTCTCCATGGGAGAGCTATTAGTTATAGGGATATTTGAAGAAGTAAAGGGTTTAAAAGACTAAGAAATATTATCTTAGGTCCTTGGCCACCATCACACCCAGGATGTCCTTGTTAATTCTGGCAAGAATGGCAGTCATAGGGGCACCTGGGTGGCTCAGTGGGTTAAAGCCTCTGCCTTCGGCTCAGGTCATGATCTCAGGGTCCTGGGATCGAGCCCCGCATCAGGCTCTCTGCTCCGCAGGGAGCCTGCTTCCTCCTCTCTCTCTGTCTGCCTCTCTGCCTACTTGTGACCTCTCTCTGTCAAATAAATAAAAATATAATCTTAAAAAAAAAAAAGAAAAAGAATGGCAGTCATAAAAACATGTGCACAGTGGACCTCATTGGCTTTGCCCATATAGTCTTATCTCTGGTAAGAGCATCAGTTTTTCTTTGAGTAACTAAGTATACAGCATCACTGCATTATATGTAATATCACCTTCAAGAAAGTGTTCTGTCCTCTCCTACACAAGACAAGGACATGCGATACAAGTTCAACCAATCAGATGCTCTTTTCTAGGAACTTGAACAGTGAGTAAAGATGACTTAACCTCATGATGTTGCCCTTAAAAGACAGTCTCCTGTTTCCACTGCCTTGATCCCTGAAGCTCCTTGGCTTCTACTCTTTCTATAGCATGAATCACCTTATAGTCCTCAAATGAAAAGAAATTCTCTCCTTCAAAAAAGTAGTAATAATTAGCTAGACTCAAGTAAATGGAATGGACAAAGAATCAAAATGCCCCAAGAACCAGACTTCCTTGTATATATGCATGTAGTGAAGATTCCATTCATTAATTCAACAATTCAGCTAAGCTGTGGTAGGGACTTTGTGTGGAGAGAATAGTGATGATAAGACCACATTCAGCCTTTGTGGATTTTCATTTTAAGGAATAGAAATCAGGACATAGGGGCGCCTGGGTGGCTCAGTGGGTTAAAGCCTCTGCCTTCGGCTCTGGTCATGATCTCAGGTCCCGGGATCGAGCCCTGCATCGGGCTCTCTGCTCAGCATTGAGCCTGCTTCCTCCTCTCTCTGCCTGCCTCCCTGCCTACTTGTGATCTCTGTCTGTCAAATAAATAAATAAAATCTTAAAAAAAAAAGAAATCAGGACATAAACAAATGGACAGCATACATACAGATTGCTACAAAAGTTGTGAAGGGAAATAACAAAATTCTATGACAAAAAGTATCATCAATGACCTATTTGGGACTCGGTGATCAGGGATGTCTCTAGGAGGTGGACATAAGTGCCCTCACTAAAGAGACCATGGCACAATGTCAATAGTTCTCCATGTATAGGTTCTTAATACAGTATTTTTCAAACTGTGGGTTTTGACGTATTCATGGGTTAAAAAAAAAAACAAACAATGTAGTGGGTTGTGGCCATTATTTTTAAAGGGTGGAAAAGAGTAGAGTAGAACAGAAAATATCAAAAAGCATTGCCCGTAGTAAAGAAGAATGTTGAATGAAACTTTTGTTTCTATGGGTCAAAGGAGTTTGAAAAACAGGACATAAAGAAACATTCCTAGGGGCACATGGGTGGATCTGTCAGTTAAGCTTTTCACTCTTGTTTTTGGCTCAGGTCATGATCTCAGGGTTGTGAGACAGAGCCCCACATGGGATTCTGCACTCAGCAGGGAATCTGCTCAAAATTCTCTCTCTTCCCTCTCCTTCTTCCCCTCCATGCCCTTTCACTGTCAAATAAATAAATAAATAAATCTTAAATAGAGAGAGAGAGAGACACACACACATTTTGATTCCACAGGCTACAACCATCAGTATGAGGACAAAAATTTTAAGCAAGGATGAGCAGCTAGAACAAGGATGCCCCAGCATCTCAGAGTTCCTAGCATAGGCAAGGAACTGTCCCAGGGATAGGAAAAAAGAGTGTCCACAGATTCACCTTTCTGGCACAGGTTAACTCTTGGTGAGAAAAATCCATTCATTCTACACGCAACAAGAAAAGAATAAAGAATCTGCTTAGTGTCCGGTCCTCTATGTCTGGCAAGACAGAGGTGGGTTTAACATACTCCATGAAGCTGAAGGCTACAGGTGATGGCTGCGTGAGTCAGTTTATGGGCATGGTATTACCCCAAATCTCAGCATACAGAGAAGAGCCTGTTCCTGGAGAAGAGGCTGTAAGATGGTGAACATGTCTAAAAAGGAACTGGGATACTACAGTGCTGAAGAAGAGCATCTTCTTCCCACTGCACACCAGCACCACTGGGGAAGCTGGTGAGGAAAGTTATGGGTGGCTAGAGAGAGAATTTCCAGAGCTCAGTCAGAGAATGTGAACTACAATGGAAAAAGTGTGAATACCACAAATTTTAAAAAAGCATTTTCTCTAAGGAAATATAAACCTGAGGTGATGCCCACCTTGGTTTTGGCCATCAGGAGCATCAGGGCAGCAAACCAGGGCTCTCAGAGTGTAGGGCAGAGAAACTACCATACACTATTTGCCAGAAGACTTAGAGGGGCTGCTAAGGGGAAGGAAGAAAGGAGATTGTCTCATTGGGTTTCTCAGAGCCAGAGATGGTCATTATTGTTCTTTTATCCCTTTGTGTGGCATGATAAATTACTACCACACTTGCATGGACGTTAGACTGACAAAGTTCACCTGCAACCCAGGTTCATAAAACACATTGTCACTTACCTGCTATCATTGTGTGGTATTATATCCATAGGTTGAAAAGCAAGGAAAGTAAAAAAAAAAAAAAAAGACTCCAACCAACAAGGCTGGGCTTCTTGTTGGTTGGCCAGCTTTGCAAATCAGGTGTTCAAAGGCCAGATCATCTAATCTAATCTCAGCTGGCACTGATATTCAAAATATTTGAGCCAATGAGGGTATAGAAGGAACAATAGGTATGTATTGCCAGAGGTGATAACTGAAGATGGATTATAGGTAGAGGTCTATCCATATTGGACTATTAGTAGCAGTAATGTCTACCATCAATATAGAGTGTGCTATACGTAAGGCACTGTATAAAGTATTTTACATTTATTCCTTATAACAGTCCTATAAATTGATATCATCATTTTAAGATTATGATTAAAGATTAAAATTGAGATTAAGTAGCTCAAGATCAACTGGTTAGTAAGTTAGGCTAGAACCGGATATTGGGAGTAGCAGATAGAGGTCTTGGCTCTTAGGGAAAAAGAGATGGAAAAATCTGGAAGCAATCAGAGCCAAACTGAACTGTCCAGGGTTTAAGAGTAAAAGTGTGCAGAATCCAGTAAAATGTTCCAGTGTGGAAGCCATGTGGGTCAATGGAGCCCTTTCTAGTCACACCAGGACCTTCACCACTTCCCCAAGAGTTGGTCTTGATGGGTATTGGCTCAAAAGCTACAGGCTTCAGGCCATAAAGCTAGCTGGTGCTAGGGCAACATGTATTGCTAAATCCTTTCAGAATACTGTAAAATTTGTTTTCCATCTCAAGAAAATTAAACACTTACAATCAATTTCACTGGCATTGCAGCATTTGTATGGGGTGTTTAATGTCCAAGAAGACTCATGTGTTTCCTTTGGCTTGTGGCATATAACTGAACACTTCAGAGTTTTTGCCTTTGTTACACTTAATCTCTAGTTTATTCTATCATTTGTATATAAAAGCCAATATTCGAGGTCTGTAGTTCTCAAGGCTGTCATAAATGTTTGACCTAGAAAATTAAGTACTCAGTCATCCAGAGGGAATGATCAATGTCAAATTAGATGCATATATTCAGACAATTTTCTAGGACTTCTTATTTAAGCAATCAGTGGATTTGCTATGGGCACATACTCCAATATTTTATAAGAGGACAAGCTCCCAGTCATTTTTTTTTTTTTGAGATTTCTTAATTTCAGCAATGTCTCTTTGTTGCTTGCATGTTAACTTTAAGATTCTAGTTTCTATAAGTATCAGGACACTTAAGGAGATCTATTTTAAGGAGTTGCTATAAGATTGCAATACAGTCATAAATCAATTTGTTAAGCTTTTCCTTCCTTCTTAGTACACATATTAAGTGCCAACCATGTGCCAGCCATGGTGCAATGTGAGAAGAACAGAAAAGAGAAAATATACTCCCAGCCTTTGGGAGCTTATGATCTTGTAGGGATCTCAGGTAAACACATGTAAAAAAAATGGGTAAGAGGAATAAAAAAGGAACTTCCAATTCTTCTCTTTCCTTAAAACTCCCATAAAAGAGAGTATATACATAAAATTTAACTCTATTTCTATCCCCGTGTCACCAAAGCAAAAGAATTAGTAAAGGTTACAAGAAAGTAAGAGTTGATGGAATAGCTTATACACCTTTAAGCTTCAGGTTTGGTCTTTTAAAAAGTATTTATTCCAATGGGAATCAATATTCAGCTGGTTGGCTCTGAGAAGGTGTACGGTTTGCAAGGCTGAGGTCTGGGTATTTTCTGGATTTATTAGAAATTGACTGAGGAGAGAGCATCATTCATTATTCAGAGACATACAACTCCCTTCTCAGAGTCCAGCCAAAATGACTGCAATATTTTAGTGTTCAGAGCCCCTGGGTAAGCAGATCAGTTTTGAGAAAGCTTGAACAGACCATTAGGACCTACCTCCACCACTCCACGCCAGCCTGCCCTCCTGTGCAGAGCCCAGCTACGCAGGAGCTATGTAATCCAAGCCCATGGGTGAGCCTTGCCAAGAATGAACTGCTACTCTCAGCATGAATTGCAAACATCCAGAGTGAAGCGGGAAGAGCTGATTTTGAATGGAAAAAGAATAAAGATTCATGGCAGGACCATGAATGAATCAGCCATCATTTACTACTTAAGCACCCAGCAAACAACAATGCTTTTGACAGATACCTTGGATAATACTGCCTTTTCCTGTAACTACTTAAATGATAATGGGAACTGAGCACCTTATTGCTTGGGGAATGGCTTACAGAAGTCCAAGCTCTGAGGGGCATCCAGAATGCTCCTTGTCTGCAGGATTCATGCCAGATTTAAGGACTCTAAAGAAAATGAAAAAAAAAAGGACTTCTAGAATTTGATATCAGGTGGATCTCACTGTCTCCAAAACTATTAAATATCTTTCTGAACCTGGAGGTGTTTGGAATGCTTGCTCTTGTGTCTCAGATGTGAGAACAATTTCTGCAGAACACTAACGGCTCCTCAGTAAAGCAGGTAATGACTGAACAAGATGAGAGGGATGCTTCTTTTCATGGAAAGGTAACAACATCTCAAAAATCATTGGAATCATTACCTATTGTTTGTTCAAATTTATACCTACTTCAAAGAATACGATAACTTGCTGTAAAGTTGCCTTGTCACTAAAAACTGAAATGTTCTATACAAAGGGTTATATCATAAAGAAAAGCGAGATCTATGGACCCACAAATATTGAGACCATTTTAAAATCAGTTTTCAAAAGGGATGTGAAATCTTTCTATTTCTTGTAACTCAAAAGGTATTGGTTGCAATGATTTTGATACCGGACTTTACCCTTTAAATTTAATTCTGGTGGTGAATTTTGTTACTTTTATTACTCAAAATCTATGCAGCACACATATATGTATGAGGTGGCGTGTCAGTCTATTTCGATATGTGGATAACTCCCACTTAACATTTAGGTTATCTTACCTCATACTGTGTTTTATAAAAAGTTTAGTTTCTTGATTAAAGCAAATTGAAAATCCTCCTCTTCCCAGGGAAAAATGTCCTTTGGTTCTAAAGGATAGTAATTAAATATCACATGATACAATTGAATCACTTGCTACAAAAAAGGCCCTTCATAAAGCACATGTGAATTCCAAATGGAGCTCTGCCATTTTAGAACTATGTGATATCATACAGTTGACCCCTGAACAAAATGGGTCCACTTCAGCGTGATTTTTTTTATAAATGCACTACAATTCTGTAAATATATTTTCTCTTCCTTATGATTTTCTTCATAACATTTTCTTACTTTATTGTAAGAATACAATATACAATACATGTAAAATCAACATATGTGTGAATTGACTGTTAGTGATAAGTCTGGTCAATGGTACCCTATTAGTAGTTGTATTTTAGGGGGAGTCAAAAATTCTATGGAGAGTTTTGACTGTGGAGATTTGGCAGCCCTAAACCCTATGTTGTTCAAAGGTCAACTGCATACTTTCTTGGCTTTAGTTTTCTCATCTCTAGAATAAGTAATGTAGTATGTAGCTTACTGTTTCTTGTGAGAAGTAAATGGGAACATTTGTTGAGTGCTAACCCACAGTCTCTCTTCTCCATTTTCTATCACCTTTTGAAAGAGAAAGCTTTAAAAAACATTTAGTGAAAAATGTTTAGTGAAAAAGGAATGCGGGGGGCGCCTGGGTGGCTCAGTTGTTGAGCATCTGCCTTCAGCTCGGGTCTGGTTTCTGGGCTCTCAATTCTGTTTCCAAAGTCTATTCTTCTGTCCCGGCACAAACACCATAAACTCAATTACTATAGCTTTATCGTAAGTCTTCATATTAGGAAGAGTATGTGCCTTCTTAATTCTTCAGGAGAGTTTTGGTTACATTTGCCCCTCTGTCCTTCCATACATTTTAGAATCTCTTTGTCAAGTTCCTGTGGAAGTACTCTATGGATTTTGATTTTATTTCCTTTGATCAATCTATAGGGATTAACTTGTAAGGAATTGAAAATGCAGGATTTTTAATCTTCCTAGTCATGAATATGGTATACATCTTCACTTAATTAGTTTCCCTTTTAAAAACTTCCAGTAACTTTTACCATTTTTCCATGAAGGTCTTGCTTATTTTTGCTATATATTTTTTTTTCTTAAGTACTTTATGTGTCTAGATTCTCCTGTAAATGTTTATTTTTGGGAAGAGGAAGATAATTGCAAATGTAGACAATCATGCCATTTGCAAGGAAAGGCTTGGTTTCTACTTTTTCAATCCAAATAACTATTTTTCTTATTTTATTTCATTGACCAATACCTCAAAAGCAACCCTGAATAAAATGAACACTGGTGGACATTTTTGCTTTATTCCTCATATTAAAGGAAATGCTTCTTGGCGGGGGTAGAGGGAAAGAGAGAGTGAGAATCTTAAGCAGATCTGCAGCTAATAAGATGGTAGTTTTTAACCTCTGTATTTATTATGGGGAATTACATTTGCAGATTTTTTAAGGTAAATTATTCTTTCATTCTTAAGATAATCCAATTTGATCCTGGTTGGATTCAGTTTGCTAGTATTATGTGTACTAATTTTACATCTGTATTTACGAATGACATTAGTCAGTAATTTTTCTTTTTCATACTGATTATTTTCTAGTTTTAATATCATATAACAGATTAGTGGGTGTTCCTTTTTTTAAATTCTTTGGAAACAAAATTTAATATTGAAATAATCTTTACCTTTTGCTTAATTTCAAAGAAAGTCTTATTATGCTATTTGAGGATCTTCTTTGGGCCTGGTTAAATTACATGCTCCATAAGTGTTTTGGCCAATTATAATCTCAATAGTAAGCCATAAAGGGTTCCCTTCAATGTGGTGGGATATGTAGGAAGAGTTCTGATCTATCCATATTGATGGCATACTCCTCATGAGTTGGATAAAGTTTAAGAGAAAAACAAATAAACAGTCTGAGTTGTTTTTATAGTGTTCTCTAAACTTGAATCAGTTTAAGAGGCATATGATAAAGATGTTGGAATTTACAGTTTGGTAAATACTGACAGTAGAATTACAATTTGCAATTTTTATTTATTTATTTATTTTTTTGTAAAGAAACAGCCTGGAGAAATAATTTCTGGTATATTTTCTTTCATGTATAGCCCTAAAACATGCATTTGATAAATCAAAATTCTCTCTGACATCAAGAGAGATAAACTTGTTCAATAAATGATGCACTGTTTTGCTACTAGTCCCAGATGCAAGCACGAACCTCCTTTACAGAATGAAATGGAAAGGTAGTTCTCCTCCCTCTTACTCCTCCACCCAACTACCTACAGATAAATAGGGAATGTCAGGAACAGTGAAACCCTGCCCACTGCACTCCTTGGACCTGAGAATTATACAACAGATTACCATAGACATTACAGGATTCAAAACATCAAGTTCAGTGAGACTGAGGGACTTGGCTAAATGATACTATGGCATTTTGCACTGAAAAACCATCATACCTCAATATATTCTGGTAACGTCTATGTGCTTGTATGAATACAATGGCAGCTAAGCATTCATGACAAATTAATTTTTTCATTCACTGACTTATTCTTTACCAGCATTTGTCAAATGCTTACTGGACTAGGTATTGGACTAGGTATTACATAGGAAACATATATAAAATAGTCCATGAAGTAATCATTTATTAAGTAACTTTAAGTACAAAACACAATGTTAAGCACTACAAAAATTATAAAGTTAAGGCAGCATCATGGGCTTGCATGACCTTAGAAATAATATTTCAATACTTACAATACAATACCTTTATTTGCAATATGCTATAAAACCTTTGTAAAAACTATTATTTTTAGTCACTTAATTTTCTATTTGATTCTTTTGAGCCAATCCTGTATTGAAAATAATCATTTATTGATGGAACTCTACTTACCAACTCAGCAAATACATGTCTAATGGCAGCTTGCATAAAAAAGAGCCTGTAGCTGGGGAAAATGTTCAACATTGTCACATGAGAAGTCTTTTGGTGGCTTGACTTCACTACTGAGTGAAAGATAGGAATTGGAGGAATAGATAAACTATAATGAGTTTGGACTACCATCAGGAAGTGACTCCACCAAAGTGTGTTTAAAATGCCTTCTTTGGCAATCCCTTCATTGCCATATCATGTGAAATACACAAAGTCAGGAAAGAAGAGAGCATATCAGAGGCTACAGACTGGCAGACACTTAACAAGGACGAGGACCTGGATCAGGAGGAACTTCAAGGCCAAGCAAACACACAGCAGACATTTAGGGTGGTAGCATGGCAGGAGCCAGCATTATGCAGAGTAAGATGAAAAGAGCAAATCTCAACAGGAATCACTTGATAATGACTACCAGAAAGATGAAAAGATAAAGACCTCTTATTCCAGAGTATTATTATTCTGGAATTTTCTTAAACATGATAAGTCAGCACTCTGACCTGGGGGGCAGAATTTGGCACTCAGAAATGAATCGGCAGAACTTGAAAAAGTTTTCATCCATTTCTATTGAGAAAGAATTAGAAATTTCCTAGCCTAAGTCTACTGGATAGTTGTTAGTGTTCTGTGTGTATATTTCTACTTAATTAAAGTATAATAAATATAAATTATCCTTATCCCACAGTGTGCAATCATTTTCAGCAAATGACATTTTGGTGTTTTGATAATCTTTAATAAATGACCTGCTTCAGTTATTGCAGTAAACTGTTGTAAAAACCTGGTGAGGGGCTCTGGGTGGCTCAGTCAGTTGAGTGTCTGACTCTTGATTTCTGCTGGGATCTGGTCTCAGGGTCCTGAGATCAGCCCCATGCAGTCCTCCCCACTCAGCAGGGAGTCTGCTTCCCTCCCCCACTCCTACTGCCCCTCCCTATCATGCTCTCTTCCTCTCTCATGTTCTCAAATAAATAAATAATAAAAACTGGCTGAGGACTATCAAAAAATTTGATCAAAAGTCTGTTGCTGAGACAGAAAAAAAATGAAAAACAAAAAACAAACAGAAATGCATGACACTTTCCAGAATATTGCATTAACAAGATTTATTTCTGTCTGAATTACATGAAGAGTGCCCACATGAGCCTCTGGATTTTTAAGGCCCAAACAGCATGGCAGTGAGGAATGGTTGAAGGAAATTATCTTTCCTTGTTTTTAACTGAAACCAATATTTGATTAAGCATGACAGACTTCAGACACAATTCTAAAAGGCATTACCTGACCTCAGTGGGTGGAGGCACAAACTTTTTTTCCAGCTTTACTGAGATGCAATGCACATATAAGCACAACACTTTTAGAGGGAGAGAACTAATGCCCAAAGTCTTTCACATCAAATTATCCAATAAAATAGTCTGGTAATTATTAAAAGAGACAAAATTATTTTTTTAATTGAAATCATAAAACAAAACAAAAACAAAATTGAAATCAATATAGTAACATACTATGGTAAAGGGCCAACTTGGGTAGGAAGTGTTAATATTCCCTTCACACCTTGGGACATTCCTGCCAGGTACCTGTCAGGGGGGTTATATACGAAATCTTGGTCTGGGCAATGTTTATTTAGACAAAGTACTTGGCTTAGAATCTGATTAACTAATCTCCAAGCCCAAATCCAATTTGGGGAGGGACAACCAAATTTTCTTCTTCTTCAAAGTAGATATAAAAATAACAAATGGTTAATATTTGAAGCTTCAGAATAAATAAATGTAGACATACTGTGAATGATGTTTGGATGTTTTAGGACCTTCTAATGATGTTGTGTCTGACCAATTAATAATTTAAGAACCCAATTTGAAGTCCCAAACATTTCCAGTGTTTCTTCCTCTAATTATTTACCAACCTGCCATTTTATTCTTGGGAGAGAGATGAAAAATATGCAAAAGCTCTGACAATTGTCATAGAGAAAGACTTAAATTTACCACAGTAGTTAATCTTGATCACACTTATGTGTGGCAAATTTGTCAAAGAAAATGCCAACTATAAGACCAGAGCATAAAAATGGAGAGAGTTAAGACACAAGACACTAGAATAGATGAAATCTGTGTTTGCTGGCCTGGTGTCCAACAGGAGTTCATTGTTCAACCTTTCCTAGCAAATCAGTCGATCTTTCCATAACCAGATGTGCAAAAGCAGATGGTTTTTGTACTCTTGGGTCCAAAACACTTGGACTTGTGCCTAGAAAAAAGCATGGGCTTAAACAGAAAAAGACACAGGTTTTCATACTGACCTTGCCATCTTAGCCTTACTGGGAAGGCCTACCATGAACCAAAGCCACTCACCGGCTCCCTCTGGGGAGGGTCACCTCTGGGTATGGCCCCAAGGGCCTGGCCTATTTCGTGCATCTGTGTGGTGAAGAGCCACCCCCTCGCCTGCAGAGCAGAAGCAGAAGCTGTATCTAACAGGTACCAGGTGGGTCATCCATAAGCAGGACTTGGACTTTCTGCAATAAACCTGGCTTTCCCCAGCAGCATGTCTGCTGAGCACACCATAGTAGGCATACAAGAGAACTTTGCAAACTCTCCAGTAGGGATTGTTATCTTTCATCCTGCCCTCCTTGCAAACCTACCTTAGCAAAGGTATTTTCAACAGGATCAGGTGGAGACTGCACAGGGTAGATTTTAAGAGCACAGACTCTGAAAGAAGACTGTGTGGGTTCAAATGCCAGATTGGCCACTCGTTAGCATCATGCCCTAAGTAACTAGTAGACCAACTAACTGTCTGTACTCAATCTACTCATCTGCAAATGGGGATGATGATAGCAATGCGTAAGAGGTGGTTTTGAGGATCAAGTATGCTAATACATGCAAAGCACTGAGCTCAGCGTCTGCCCCTAGGAAGCACGAAGTAACCAGGTGGACAAAAACATACACAAACACTGCTCTCTTTTCCTGCCACTTTCTCTCTCCTATAATTGTCTGAAGAACCCCTCTCCCAAACCAAAAATACTCTAAGTGAAAGGGAGTGAAACTGATAAGTACTATTTATAATCAAGACAATGTCTCCACAACTGTCTGATCTAGCACATTCACTTATATGCATTCAGGTAATATTAGCACTGGATCTCAGTGGAGCTGGCTGACTTCCAGAGGTCGCCCAGTTTGTTATTGCAGGGCCTTGACAGTGCCAAGTTACAAGGTATCGATAAGAATTTTCTTCTTTTCCTTTACATCAGATCTGTGATGTGCATCTGTCCACTGGAAGGTTCCTGTTACTTATTAGCAAGGGGATTGAAAAAAGACAGCCTCCATATTCACATATATCAGCACAGGCTTGTGAGGGAATGCACTGAGGGGTTTACACACCATACTAAATAAAAGGTTTTAAGGTATCTTTCACAAGAGCAAACAAACCATAGCAACATGCAAATTCACTGCTACTTAGTTCTAAAATAAATCTAAAAAATGTAATTAGTTATATTCTACTAACGAATCATTGAACACTAAATCAAAAACTAATGATGTACTATATGTTGGCTATTGAATTTAAACTAGAAAAAAAGAAAATGTAGTTAGGAATTCTCTCTTTTTGTTTAAAGGTATTTTCGTGAGTGGGTAAGCAGTGTTTTTGAAAAAAAAATTAATATGAGGAATCTCATGTCTCTACAACTTTGTGTGTCCAAGAACTAGCTGGTCTGGTGTTCTGTGAACTTGAGTTCCTTCAACTAAAACAACATACTTTTGGATCTCTATAGACCACTGGTTTCAACACTCTTCAAATGGGCAGGCAAGAGGAAGTTGTGGGTCAAACATTATAGTAATACATTAGTGACATCTTTTCCTAAAGCAGTTTATATAAGGGGAGTTGAGGAAGAAGAGCGAGGGCAAGGGAACTCAGGGCCTAGGCAAGGGGGTTGTGGGGATAGCGTCTAGACACTGGACTGACCTCACTGGTTTGCTCAGATCTAATCACACTGCTGATGTGAAATTGGATCTTTCCCCCCTCTTCTTCTTCTACCTAGTTTTCTTTTCCAGTGTGACTTGAACCACTTTATGAGAAGTGGAGCAGGGATTAAGTACCTATTTACTTATCATTCCACAGGGGCAGAGCCACTGTGTGTGTGTGTGTGTGTGTGTGTGTGTGTGTGTGTGTGTTAGGAGGGTGAATTCTTTTTCTTTTTTTTTTTTTTTTTTGCGGGAGAATGGAGGGAGCCATAGATGGAGGAGGAAGGATGGAGATAATTACACCTGCTACAGCAGAACTCAAAATGTAATGGGGTTGACAAGAATGTCACATAAGAGAAACCTCCATACAAACACAGTGTGATTTAATCCTGGGGAACTGAGTTCTTGGAATAATTACGGCAGGGACAATGACTGGGGAAAAGTCCAAGGACAGAGAATGTGAGATTTATCAGCATCCTGAAGAAGAGCAGACTCAAGTAAGGGAGGGGTGGGGCAGGGAGATCTCCATTTGTCCTGTGGTCCCTCACAAATGGCCCAGTGGGAACAATGGGGGTGTCAGGCATGTAACCTGACTGAGGTCAAATGGGCATCCACTATCCTGCCCTGCCTGATTAGCATGCAACATGCATAGCTCCTCAGGGCCAAATTATAACTAGCATACTTAGAATCTGCAGAAAGATGCCATCCTTAGTACTGAGTCAGGGATATCAAGAAGGAGGGGAGCAAAGCATCAACTTTCCCCTCCCTTGCTCAGGGCACTTTCAGAAAAGAATGACAAACTTCAGCAAGGCTTTAGAATTTGGGGAGTGTGAAATCTTTCTTCCAAGACTCTATTCTTAGTTGAAATGCCAGGAGGTTCACAGGACTCAGATAGCTGGATTTCTCTTGATTAAGCAGACTTATTCCCATGGGGCTGGATGGCATTCTGATATATGCCAGTTACTCTATCGAACAAGACCAGCTCCAATTCCCCTTCTACGGAAATGGTCTGCATGCTAAGCCTTTCTTTATTATCTATTTTATTATTTATTATTTATTTATTATTTATTATCTATTATTATTATTATTTATTATCTATTATCTATCTATTATTTATTATCTATTATCTTTATTATCTATTATTATTATTATTCTTTATTATCATTTACCTTCTTTCTGCAATAATTATATGGAATTTCCCTCACCACTTCCAATTTAAATCTTCACTCCTGACCATGCAAAGAAGTGGTCTCCAAAGTGCATTTTTTCAGGTGAAAGAGACCTTTTCCCAAAAATCATAAATATGTCCAAAAAAAAAAAATCAAATGCCTACTGGGGAGGACAATCCAGCTTCTTTGGGACAATATTTGCAGTTTGTATGGCAGTTTCTCTCTTTTTCAGGGGTTGGGGTTTTTCTTTCTCATAGTTGTAAGGTTGTCCCTACTCTCATTTCTGGCTCATAGCAGACACTCGGTAAATACATCTGAACAACAACAAAAAAACCAAATTCTTATTGTGTGTTGTGGGCAAAGGAAATTTCACATCTTTCATATTTTATTTACATGTGTACGCCAAGAGGACATGTCATATAAGGTTGTCATCATGAGATGCTTCAGAGACAAATCACTTCATCGAATTTAGCATGTGATGTTTTCTCAAACACAGAAACTTCATTGCGGATTTAACTCCTCCTTAAAATTACTGAATGCCCTAATTTGCAATAGAAAGGAAATTAAGCAGTGTTGATTTCTCTTGGTCAAATTTGTCACTAATTAATTTTTCAAAAGAAGTTGGAGCACACATTCTTTGCTCAGGATAACCCTGTGCTCCTCTTTCTTGAATTTGCTATTTCCAGTTTGCTGACATCCTAAGTGCCTTTGTTCATTGAACATTTAAGTCTTGTTGAGGCTTTCAGCATGAAAATAGAGCGGAAGGAACATTTCCCACTTCCAACTTTGAATCTAATTGTGTAACAAGTGCGTGTCAAACAATATAAGTATAAAACAAAATAAAACCACTTGAAGTGCCCTTTGTATGTTTTAGGACATGAAAGTGTTGAGATGTGGTCAGCTAGGCAGGAAAGCTTTTGATTCCTTAAGAAAACAAAACATAATCAAAAAAAGACTGGGCTTAAAGTCACCTCCTTTAGTCAAAATAAGGAACTTGGTTGTTGTTGCTGTTGTTGTTTTACTATTTGTGTTTTAGTAAATATAAGAAAGCAAAGAAT
The DNA here is from genome assembly GCA_003697995.1 of Taxidea taxus jeffersonii. NCBI lineage: Eukaryota > Metazoa > Chordata > Mammalia > Carnivora > Mustelidae > Taxidea > Taxidea taxus. Next base: position 27,336 of record ML103491.1, on the reverse strand, counting down.
CAAGTGGGTGTTTTTCACTTTTCTGGCCATGTGGGCATTAATCAGAATACTTCCGGAAAGCCTTTTCAGAACTAGCTTCACAGCTAGTTAGGTGACTAGGAAGCTGAGTTACACTGAACAGATGTGACCCCAGGAAATGTTGGTCCCCAGTGTCCACCCAACCAGCCTTCCAGCCTATCTCCAGTGTGGCCCTATGGGAAGTTTTCTCAGAAGATATTATTT